>APFE031426879.1:101725-136836 GCA_000404065.3 Pinus taeda
AAATCCAAATAAATAAATAGTAATAACAAATAATAAATAAAATTAATACTTATTTAAATAAATAAACAAAATTATTATTGATTAAATTAATCATTTGTAAGCCGAATACAAAAGAAGACATCAAAAATCTTTTTCAATAACTATTAATAATGTTGTGCAATTTCACGCTCTCTCTTCTCAAATACAAATCTCATTGTCCTGATGATGGACTCACTAAGCTAGTCCGAAACGTTGGTTTCAAAATTGTTCATAGGTTTTTCCACAAAATTAAAAAAAATAAAGACTTGGTAGATGTCATACAAACGTGGACAGCAAATGGAGGCAAGCACAAACAACATAAAATAGGTATGTACACTACGACATCCATTTCCCACCCTCATAGTTTCACAGCAGCAATGCTATGTAGATTGTTAGGTAAACCTGGTAGCACCAAGTTTTCCTCGAAATGGTGCCCATTGATAAAGGAAACAGTGAATGGAACAATAATGAACTGGGCTCAAATTCTATCACATAATTTGGCTAAGGATATCATAGAATATAACAGGAAGAGGAATTCTTCTCTAAGAGTGTTTCCACCCTTTTTCATGAGTTCTTTTGTAATGGATGCAATCTGTTTTAGTTTAAATTTCCCAATATGGGATGGAAGTGGACTGTACAGGACCCACTTCACATCCATATGTACCATAAGATTTTGTAGGAATATCATTTTCACCCCCATTTTTATAAAATATGTTAAGGAGTTATGCTACCCATCCATAAAGAAGTGTACAACCAAACCACCCCTAGGTTTTCTAAAGAGGTATATGTAGGTATCTTGCTAGTAACTAGATGGTTTGCGGAATAAACATCTACCTGTATTCGAGTATTCAGAAGCATCGCTTCATCGCACGTTGTCCCATCTTACGTCCCTGACAAATTAATGGCCAGAGAAATAGCCTACCAAACAATAGGGGAAGGTGCATTAAGAAGAGGACTGAAAGAGTAGAAGAAGGCCATTTGCCCTACATTTCCATTATAATGTGGTGCATTTGCGCTACATGATTTTCGACATGCATGCAAATAAGCAGAGATTATTAAATCTCTGAAATTAGCTACACTTTTGGGAAGGCAGTATGACCCAAACGACATTGTTAAGGATTCTACTACTATGGTAAAAGTAAAGCATTTCACCCACGAAGGGGATGCCTTTGATGACGTCTTCCTACATGTAGAAACATATTCACAAGTGTTTCATTTGGCGTCGGTACTTTTAACCCTAGATGATGTTATGGATTTTCATGTTTATAGGGAAAACTGATTATTGAAGGTCCCGTTTGACCGATTGCAGATATAACCCATAAGGTAGGCAACTCCCAGTGTATGCTTGGAGGATAGCTCCAAAGAAAACTCTGAAGAAGAAACCCAAGAAATATCTATGCATGAGTCATAGCACTTAGGGAAGCAATCTCAAAATGGAGGAGGAAACACTAATAAAGAGTCTAAGAAGGACATAATTGGAACTACAGAAGAGATGAAAAAGCAAACCTCAGTAAAGAAACAAGAATAAATTCCCTCTACATCAACTCAGTCAGGTAAAAGCCCAATTATTGAATTGGAACGAGAATGGGAATAGTTCAACAAAAATATTCAAATAGATTCAAACCCTAATCAAACATCTGAGATAAAGGCTCCTAAGAAAACCCAACACAAGTCAAATCCAGAAACAACAAAAGAAGGAGCTAAGGGAACTCAAGACATTGAAATCATTCCTGCTACTCCTACCTCAGAAATTGTTTTGAGAGTTGAAGAAATACCTCATGTAGATGTATTTTATAGTCCTACCCACAAAGTTGTGGTCAAGAGACAAAGGAATAAAAGTAAGATGGACAATGTAGTTGTTGCATGTTCCAAAAATGATCCAATGGACATCGTTTGGAAGGATTCGCCCATGGACCCATATGAAAATCTCACTAAATTGTCACAATTCGTAGGAGCCTATGCCACAACAACTATTAGCAAAGAGACAAAGGTCCAAATTCTTGTTAATGAAAATGAACAAAGTATTCTACTGTAAGAACATCAATTAGCTCAGGAAAAATCTAATCATCGTGCATAATTACAAGTAGCCTAGCTCTAGCAGGAATTTGAATAGATGAGAATACAACAACAGGCTAGCTTAGTGTAAAGAGATGCATAAATACAAGATATGACATATAAGTTTAAATATAATCCGAAAATTGATGACTTCATAAAGGAAGTACCCAATCTTAATTCCCAACTAATGCAGCAAAAGAAAGTACTTTTCCAAAAGATCTCGCAGATAAGTCCTTATTGTGAAACTAGTGATAAGCTAACAAACCAAATCATTGACATGAGAGTTGAGTATAACGAAATCAATAAAAGGATTTCTGACTTTATCACATGGCAAGAATCAGAGGATGGGAGAAACACTGACCTACCGAAGCTAGAGAAATCTCATAAAGACATCTTGTTCACAAACTAGGATTCTTAGTTGAAACAAGCAAAAAGGGCAACAACAATAGTAGCGACAACAACAAACAGCGTAATATAAGCCATCAACAAAAAAATTCATGGCACCAATGTGTACCAGGATTTCTTACGAATGTCAAGTAGTTAGAGTAGTAGTGGAGATAGGCAGCGTAGGAAAAGGGGGAGGCAATCACACAGGTAAGCAAGCTAAATTGGGAAGCATACTGGCAGTTCTTAGTGAAACCGCATAGGCAGTGCATGACCTTGAGGTGCTTAATAACCTCAACAGAAAAGATGGTGCTAGCACTAACATACGCTATATTTCTAGGGTAGTTAAAATATGCAATCGAACAACCGACTCAACTGAAGCCAATGACTGATATTTGTGGTCTTACAGATCAAGTCCAAAGGAATTAGTCACTTAGTTTATTTCCTTTTAGTTTTATTTTTGCATATTCTGAGGAGGGTCATTTATACCTCCTCAACTATTTTTGTAATAATCTATTTTACGACCTATAGCTTAATTTTTATACCCCTCTCATGCATTTAGAGAGGGCTCCAAAAAAATTATCAGAAACATTCTTCGAAACATTGCGCTTTTATACTTTCGAGGAGATTCTGATGGAATGAATGGATCATAATCTATTTTCTTTTAAATATCTAACATGCTCTACTAAAATGCACTTTTTTACTCTTAGAATGTGCTGGATTGATTGAAATTGGGTCAATATTGTTGAAGTAGATGAGTAGGACTCGTCATATATGGTACTTTTATCTTTTGATCTTGTTTTATTTATGTATCAGGAAATACTTCTTCTTTAAATTGTTTTATGTATGAAAGTCTGAATTATAGTTTAGCATTATTGAACTTTTGTATGATGTTAGCTTTGACTCTATTCTGAATACATGAATGATTTTATATGCAATATATCTTTCTCAATGATTTTGTCTAACTATTTATTTAAAACGATTACTGTTAAATGATTTAACTTCTTATTCCAGTTGAATGATCTTTATTACCAATTGTTGTAGGATATGATTGTAGATCCCATATTGTATTTAATTACCAGGTATATTTATAGCTAAATAGTGTTAAACTAGGATATATGCATGTGTTTATTAGTTAGATTAGATTACACTTAGCTACATAATTTTCCCGTTACATCATATATCACCCCACCAACACTATCAAAATATTTTGTAGGAAACCAGTCCCATTATCCCCAGTTGAAGCCACTACACCAAATGGAAAAGGAGCTGCTAACCGAGTTCCAAACCGAGTGGTTTTCTCGCATGTTGTTGCAACGATTTTCGACTCTTCAATAGATCTAAAGAAAATTCATAGTGCTTTGTACTCAAGTCTTGACAAGTATCTACAAGAATGAGGAATGAAAAGAGGAACATCAACCAAAAATATTTATATAAAAAAATAATGAAAATTTGTTAATTATTTTGGTAGATATATAATTTTTGGTAGTGGTACTAATCTAATGATTCAAAATTTTCCAGTAGAACTGCCAATGGATTTTGAGATGTTTAAGTTGGGAGAAATATCATTCTTCCTAGAATTACAGGGGATTGAATAAAAAAAAGGTGTATTATTTTCTCAATAAAAGTATCCAAAGGAAATGTTAGAGAAAATTGGTATGGAAAATTATGCACCTATCAACACATCTACGGTCATAGGTTGCAATTTGAGCAAAGATGATGAATTTGGTGATGCAAATCAAACTATGTTTATGTAAATGATTGAAATATTACTATATTTCACAACATCAAGACTAGATATTATGCAAGCAATGGGATTGGTTGCAAGATTAAAATTGGAACCAAAGGGAGCACATGTGCAAAAAGGTAAGAGAATATTCATATATTTGAAGAGAACTCTAGACTTTTGGCTATGGTAATCAAGAAGAAAAGAATTTACTTTAACAATACAAATGCATATTGGGAAAGAGGTGTAGATGACAAGAAAATTACAAGTGGAGGATAATTATTTCTAGGAAATTTTCTACTCCCATGGTTGAGCAAGAAAAAAACCTCAATCTCCCTACCCAAACAAATATACTTGTCCACTAGTCAAGGTATACTTTAATGAAGAGAATTATGTTGGGAGTCTTTACGTGTGATAGCTTACTACCTCTATAAGGTACAAAACCCATCCAAATGTCTAAAAGGTATTTCCTTTTAGTCCTATTCTTATCTTGGACCTCCAATCTCGAGCCCTAAAGTAATATCTATACTATTCGACCACTCTTCTCTTGGATACATGTCACATCATCAAGGAGTGTTAGTACCCTTCCTTTTTTGGATGTTTTATCCTTAAGGAAACCATACATTCTTATCAAATCCTCCATCATTATCTTTTCCTCACCTGAAGAGGAGAATGCACTTGTGATGTCCAACATCACTCCCTCTCAACCAGAGATGGCATCCCTATTCTCCTTTACTATTGAGAATATATCATTTCTCCTATACAAGGCGACTCCTTTAATCCCCCTTAAAATAAGGGGAGATCTAGACTTCCTTTCTATTTCGGAAGTCACCATGACAAGCCTTAGAACATGTCTTCATAAGGGTATCAACTACCATTTCTTTATAGCTTCCTATCTTCGTCTTTCCTCTAAATGCTTGAGCTTTCTTTCTTTCAACATATCATGGAGTCACCTTCTCTCTTGTGAAAATTTCCAGTAAAATTTCTTGCTCATAAATTTCTTCTTTGATATGAGAAAATTACATTGACCCTTTCCAAACTTCAAGTTTATCATAGCTTCCTCTTGATAGTGGTCTTCCTTTGACCTTCATGTGACTTGAAGATTCATAAATGATGTAATAATATGTTACTTACTTGATGACCACGATTCTCCTTGATGATGTTTCCAAACTTCTTGCTTCCTGTAATGCCCTCCTCCCACATCTACCCAAGTAACTGAAAAATTCGAGTTAAACATGTGACGAGAGGCTACTATGATCTAATTCAACTCCCAATTTATAGTTAAAGAAGTGGCACTGACACAACACAAACCATTTGACCTTCTACAGACACAACATAACCCCAAGGAGCCTTCAAATCTTTTAAGGTGACCAGACCCTGAGACAACCTGAAATTCCCATGCATTAAATCCTCAATCACTCCAATGACATGGACATGCATGCAACTGGGACCCTCTAGTCACTCCCACAACAAGGAATTCATGCGGCTGGGGACTTTTACAGGTAGTTCTATACCATTGAGTCTAGATTTTGTGCCATTTTCAGGGCCAGAACTGAGTCCACTGACCAAAACTCCATGAGACTTCCAGAAATGAAAAGTAACATCAAACCAATGATACATATGCAAATACTTGAACAAGGACATCACTAGACCCCTACTAGCCACAACAGACATTTCGTCAAACATGTCACCATTACACATTCTATAGGTTTAAAGAACAGATCTAAGCATATGGGTCTTGTACTTATATGAGAATCACTTAGAAGCATTGGAACCTTATCACATTAGATGCATTATCATATATTAGGTGATATATTCATTTCTCATTCATTTACAAATCAAAACAAGATGACAACCATACATTGTCACTGTCATAAAACATATTCATAACAAGCATATAAACAACATAAATAATGAGGATACAACAACCATATGTGCCACAAATGAGCCAATACATTTACACATAAAATAAAAAGGAAAGGAACTCTTATTAATGAATGAAAAATCCAACCCAGTATGGGACTATCATGTTCCACATGACCATAAATTGGATGAGCCAAATCTCTCTTCTTCCAATCACCCCCGTGCCATATTCCAAGCATGAATATGGGACGCATAATAAAAAGAAGAAATAAATGAGCATGGGTCCCACCATATTTTTCCACCTACATCATGGGGAGTTTTATTGCCTCCTAATCCCTAGGATTACTGTAACCCATAGACCGATTCAGGGGTCACTAGGCCATGATCGAGAAACCACCCTCCAGGCTTTACTGTATATCCCGCCATTCATCAACATGGATTCCTAGGCCCGATCAAGGGAAACCACCTCTAGGATTTACTGTATATCTGACCATTCACTAGTGAAAACTTCCTAGGCTCACTGAGGCACGCAATACCTCACTTTATTGTAACCCATAGTTCGGTTCGAGGATTACTAGGCCACTGGATTTACTACAATCCACAGTTTGGTTTAGGGATCACTAGGCCATGTGTTTTTCCTTTCAGAGATATACCATACTCAACTTCAAATCCATCCAACAATCTAACTCCACGAAAACATGGAACCCATCACCTCAAGGCTATCTAGAAATGGAAAGGAAAGGTTGAAGAACACTATCATACTTGGAAAAATCCATGCCAATGATAGAAGAAAACCAAGAACACACATGAATGACCATGAATGCCAAATCTAGGAAGGAAATCACACATGTAAATTGTTACCTGCAAGTAAACACACTTTAGATGCTTGATCCTGCTCTTACTTGATTGATCTTTGCTTCCTCTTTTCCTTTCTTGATCCAATGTTGAAGTCGTCCAAGAAAAATCTAAGCGTCCAAGAGCGTGTGTGAGAGAGAGAATAGAGAGAAAGCTCCAAAACTAAATTAACAAAAGCTACAAACTAATTCTCAGAAGCCTTTTTATTAACGTGGTCTCTATTTTCTTCATTGTTCCATTATTTTCCTTGATTTTCCTCCCACATGCAACGTGTGACCTTTCACATTCCATTTCTCGTAATTTCTATTAGTTTCATAAAAAAATTGCCAAAAGGGCCATTTTTTGTTTCCAAATCCTTTTCCATTGGATTTGCCAATTTCCTTAGCCATAATAAACCAAATGAACACCCAGACCAGGATATTTTTTCCCAACATTCATCTTGGAATAAGTGTCCCATAACTGTGGTTATTATTTTTCTTTTATTAACTTTATTTACATGGAATTTTCACTAGGTCCATTACATAACCCTCCCCCTTCGGGGAACACTGTCCTCGGTGTTGAATGACACCTCCAACCAACAATACTACTAAAAGAAAAACACCCTACCGATGGAGCTTTATAAATTAGCTCATTACAGTGTTTACGATGATTAATCTGCTAGGAAGAAAATCAACATGACAATATAATAACATTACAACCATAATGACATGATACCTATAAAACTTATTGGAGCTTAATAACAAATTTCATGTTAGTATTTACATCCATATACATATGTACATATACCAAGACATCACATCAAACATATACCCAAAACATATACCAAAGCATATATCAAGGACATTTGCTCAACCAGTGAATAAAGAAGGATACATAGCCCACATCTGATCCACCATATTCCATGTAGCTTCATTTGGCCCAATTTTCTTCCACTGCACTTCAACCTTCTCGATTACTTGATTTTAGAGCATGAGCACCTTTCTCTGCAATATGCACTAAGGTTGTGACTCGAATTATCGATATGGCTCCACCTGCAATACAAACCAGTCAATATCATGATCAACATATTTAAAATACTTATTAAGCAATGATACATGGAAAACATCATGGAATTTCAAAGTCGGAGGCAGTGCAAGTCGATAGCCTATTGGTCCAATCACTTCAAGAATATTGAAAGGTCCACAAAACAGAGGTGCCATCTTGGCACATGAACGAATCTACAAGGATCTCTTCTTGGGTTTCATGTCCAAGTACACCTATTCTCAAACTTGAAACTACTTAAACAACTTATTTAGATATGAAAATATTTCCTATGCGTCTTGTGCTACCTTTAGATTGTTTTTGATCACCTGCATTTCATGTTCCATTTTTGCTAACATCTCTGGTCCAATCAATACCTTGTTCACTGGCTCACTCCAACTAATGGGAGTATTACAACTCCGTCCATACAATGCCTCAAACAAATTTATCCTCAGTGACTCCTCGTAACCATTGCTATAAGAAAACTCAACCAATGGAATGAAATCCTCCCATATCCTCTACCAATGCATCACATACATCCTCAACATGTCCTCCAATATCCTGTTGACCCTATTTGTCTGTCCATCTATATGCAGTTGATAAGCTATGCATCCCTGTTTGACACAATCCTCTTCAGAACACCATGCAACCTCACCACATCTTTGATGAACACTTGCGCCACATCACTAGTTGAATATATAGTCTTAACTAGAATGGAGTGTGCTACCCTAGTCAACTTTGCCACCACAACCATGATGGAATCATGCTATTTAGATGTCCTCGGAAAACATATAATTAAATCCATGGAAATGACCTCCCATTTCCATCATGGAATCAAAATTGTCTGTAGTAGTCCACTTAGATGCATACACTATGCCTTTACCCACTAATAGTCGAAACCTTTATCCACAAACTTTGCCACATCCTTCTTCAAATTCAACTAATAATAAAAATTCTTTACTACTATCAATGTCTTTTGGTAGCCTAGGTGACCTGAATATGGTTCACATAAATCTATCTCAAGATAATATTCTTGAGATCACTGCTATCTAGCACATATATCCTGTCCCTAAATATGATTAGGCCATTTGCTAAGAGATGATAGTCCACATCCTATGCACCTATACCTTCACCTGTACATGTACCTGTACTCTTCCATAACCTGTGCCTAAGCTCTCTATACCTTTCGTCCTACTAACCCACCTATAAATTTGGTCCTGCATGTATGTCCCATAAGAGCTCATAGTTTTTATGTGATTCACTTGTAATCGCTGACTAAGAGCATCTGCAACCCTATTCTCTTTACCCTCGATTTACCTGACCTTGCAATCAAACTTGTTGATCATGGCCGACCATCTAGCTTGCTGAACATTCAGATTTGACTGGTCAAACAATTATATCAACTCACTGTGATCACTCATCAATACAAGCCTCCTGCCAAGAAGATAGTTCCTTGACATCTTCAATTCATGAATGATCATTGCCAACTCAATATCACATGTCAAATGTTTCTTCTCATGCTCAATCAATTTTCATGACTCATAGCATACTACCTATCCTTCATGCATAATAACTCCACCAAGCCCTCTCTTGCAAGCATCTGCACATACTACAAACCCTTTTTTTGGATTTGTAATATTTAACACTAGAGCATTTGTCAATAATTGTTTCAACTGTTCAAAACTTGTTGCACATTCCTCTGACCATTCAAATATCTTACCTTTCCTTTGCAGTGACATAATAAGATATGAAATGCAAGAGAAGCTCCTGATGAACGTCCTATAATAACCTGCTAGCCACATGAATGATATTACCTCATCCACATTTCTAGGAGCTTCCCACTCCATGATAACTCTTATCTTGTCTCGATCCACTTCTATGCCTTCCTTGGAGACCACATGCCCCAAGTAATGTACCTCTCAAAGAAGCTACATTTTCTTCGCATACAACTGATGCTCTCTCAATAGTGTCATCATTACTACTAAATTCTCAACATGATCTTCCTCATTCTTAGAATATATCAAAATTTAATCAATGAATACAATAACAAACTTGTCCACATAAGGATGGAACACACTATTCATCAAGCACATAAAGATAGCTAGAGAATTAGTCAAACTAAAAGGAATTACAACAAACTCATAACACCCATACCTGGTCCAAAAAGTTTCCTTGTAAATGTACCCTTCCTTGATGCGTACCTGATGATATCTGGATCTCAAGTCAATATTTGATAACACAATTTCTCCCTTTAACTAATCAAATAAGTTATCAATCCTCGACAATGAGTACCTGTTCTTGATGGTAACCTTGTTCAATTACCTGTAGTCAATGCATAACCTAACAATACCATCTTCTTTCTTCACAAACCATATCATTATAGCCAAAGGTGACACACTTGGCCTAATGTATCCCTTATCGAGAATTTCCTTCAAATTCAACTTTAACTCTACTTACTTCGGAGTACTCATCCTGTAAGGTGCCTTTGATACTGATGCTTCCCATGGTACTAACTCAATGGAGAAGTCCACTTTTCTACAAGGAAAAAAATCTAGAATCTTTGCAAGAAAGACATCTTAAAACTACTTCAAGATCATGTACTTCCTCAATATCTCTGCATCCTCATCCTCCTTACCTTTACCATTAGAAAAGTGTACATGAAATAACACACACCCTTTTTTGCAATTGTTTTTTTCCTGCATAATTGTCACCATCCTAACTGATGTTGTTTTCTTATTACACTGAACATCCTCGGTTCTCCATTGTCATCCAAACACTCAATGGATTAGCCATAAAAATCAACATTGGTGTTATGAGGATATAACCAGTCCATACACAAAATCATACTATATGGCCCCAACAGTAATACATTCATATTTGCTGAAATAGGCATACCATTCAACGCAAATGCACAAGTTCTTACCCAATGATGGACTCTCTTCTTGGCACTTATAGCCAACTGCACTAAATAATATTCTACATGCACTTCTTTATTCAAACCACACTTATCCACCAAATAAGGGTTAACATAAATATAACTAGATCTGGGGTCAGTCAAAACAGAAGTTAATTAGTCTTAAAGCTTACCATCCATGTCAATGATAGATGCCTGATGATCTGTCTATCCATTATTTAGTGTTTCATAGATATGAGGAATGCTCTTCCCAACAACCCCAATAGTCTGCACCTCCTGTGCACTATAGATCTGAGGCCTACCACCCTAATTATATGGACAATCCCTCTTAAGATGCTCCTTACCACATGTCCAAAACTCCAACTGTCCTATACCATGACCTCTATTATGTTGTTGTGTCCTATGTCCCTGTCTAGCTACATTGAACTTCTTATTTGGTGCAACATACTCTTTTTCTTCTGCATTTTGAGGCCTTTTTATTTTCAGATGTCATTTACCTTTACTTTTGTCTTTCCATTTCCATCCTTTTTGAGATTATGTCTTACACTTTGATTGTTCATAGTAGTGCTTTCATTTGCCAATAACTTTATCAAGTGACTGAGGCTCATCATACTCAATCTAATCTCTAAATTCTAATGACAATCCACTAACAAATCTATGAACTTTAGCATTTTCATCTTTAATATATGGTACATACCTCAATAGTTCTAGGAACTTGGTCATATACTCCCCATCTGTCATCGATCCCATTTTAAGCTCATAGAATTCCTTGGCTTCATTACCGTAGTACCTCCCTGAAAAGTACTTTTTTGAAGATTCTTTTGAAGTCATGCCAACTCAAATCCTCTATCCTCATGTCTCTGACCCGTTTTACACCTACCCACCAGATGTCTGCTTTACCTTTTAGGCTAAAGATATCTATTCTCGCCTTCATATTCTCTATGTACTCATGCAATTCAAAGAACTTATTCATGCCAAGTAACTAAGCCTCTTCCTCCTCTAAATTCTTCAAATCTCTATCAAAAGTAGGTGGCTTCGATTTCTTAAACTCATCTAGTAAGTATCCCTTTTGACTCATGTGAGGGTGACAACAATGATGATCATAGTGCTCGTCAGAACCAGAAATAGAATAGTACCCGTGTCCATAACCTCTCCAATCCAGAGTATCCAAGAATCTACCATCTCTGATCATGTCATCTCTATCTAACCAATTACCACCATGAGACCTACTCCCATATACCCCAGTAGTACCATCCTCATTTCCATAGCTGATTTTGAGTGGTCCTTATCTCTGTAATTTTCACAAAATCTGAAGAATTACTGCATTGACTTTTGCTTGCTTCTCCTGTTCCTACATGATGATATCATTATCTGGTTTACAACTCTGTATTTATTCTTTTAGACTCCTCAATGTGTATTCTAAGTCAGAAGAGTTCCCAACACCACTCTGTTCATCTGATTCATAGGGAGAATCTTTGTAGTCTACCATCTTGCTAGTCATTTTGATCTCTTTCTGCAAAGTACACTACGTCAGATAAACAAATTCATAAACAAACTAACGTACCTTAGCATATTTTGGGGAGGATATTTCATCTACAAGATCAGCCATATTAGCACAATACATATATAATCATAATCATAACAACATATAGATATCATCCTAACCATAGTCCAGTTGACAATGCATGACCATATCAACCACACATCATGACCTCATGCATGGAAACTATAACCATATCAGTGTATACATAACAACATATGCACGACATGCAACATACACATTAAATACAAACATTGAAAAAGCATATCTAGTGCATAACTGACATAATCTCATGATAAACACATCTAACAACAATGCCATTAACTTTTCACATGGCAACACCACTACAACCATAACCAACAACAAGCATGCAAAGCTAGTACATAGACCAAAAACATGAGAAAATATATGGAACCGACATGAATGCATGACCAACATAATGCTCATCCAGTTGAAGGGGTCATTAGAGGAAATTTCAGCCTAAAAGTGGCCTCCTAAGGAAAAATAATAAAATAATAGTTAAAATAATAAAATCAGAGTTATGAACTTTGGAGGGAAAATAAGAACACTGATTTTTTTAATTGTATTTTTGTCTTATCTCCTTACAAGTTTAGTCAAATTTCAAGTGTAAATACTCATTGGATGTGGAATTTTATTCCACGTCTAGTGAGTATCCATTATGCGTACCTTTGATAAGACCCACATTGATAAAAATTGAAGATACATAAAAAAAATCACATTCAACATGTTATTAAAATGTATCTCTATTTTTTTATCAATATGGTTCTTTTCAAAAGTATGCATAATGGGTACTCATTGGATGTGGAATTTAATTCTGCATCCAATGAGTTTCTACATTTAAAATTTGATTAAACCTATAAAGATATAACCCAAAAATATAATTAAAAAATGTAGTTTTCTTCTTTTCCCTCCCAAATATTTACATGTACTTCTTTTTTAAATTTAAAGTATTTTCATTGGTTTACATATTATGACATGGAAATTACGTGAAAATTTCATGGGAAATTTAAGGCTGAAATTTCCTCTAATGGAGCCATGCTCTGATACGACTCTTTAATAGCCTTCTCCCACATCTACTCAAGTAGCTAGCCAACTAGGGTAAACATGTGACGAGGGGCTACTATGATCTAATTAAACTGCCCTTGTACAGTTAATGAAGTGGAACTGACACAACAGAATCAATCTGATCTTATACACATGCAACAGAACCCCAAGAGCCATCCAACCCTTCCAGGTGACCAACCCCCTGAGACAACCTGAAATTATCATGCGTTAAAGCCTTAGTTTCTCCCTTGCAATGGGCATGCATGCGACTAGGACCTTGTCATCCCTCCCACAACAAGGCATCCATGCGACTGGGAAAATTTCCTGGTAGTTCTCTGCTAGTGACTGTATATTTTGTGCCACTTTTTCAGGGCCAAGACTCATGCCACTACCCAGAATTTCATGAAGCTCCCAGAAATGAAACGTAAAATCAAAGAAATGATATAGATGAAAATACTTGAACAAGCACTTGACTCAACCCCTACTAGCCATGACAAGAATTTTGTAAAACATATCAAAATTATGCATTCTATAGGTACAAACAACAAATATGAGCATAGGGGTCTTGTACTTTTCTGAGAATCGTTAAGAAGCATTGGCGCCTTATCACATTAGGTGTAATATCATATATTAGGTCATATATTCATTTCTCATTTATTTACAAATCAAAACATGATGAAAACCATACATTGTCACTATGATAAAACATATTCATAACCAGCATATAAACAACATAAATAGTGAAGATACAACAACCATATATGCCACATATGAACCATTACATTTACACATAAAATACCAAGGAAAGTAACTCTTATTGATGATTGTAAAAGCCAATCCAGAATGGGACTACCACATTCCAGACGATCATAGATTGGTTGAGCCGAATCTCTCTTCCTCCAATCACCCCCGTTCCATATTCATAACATGAATGTGGGACTCATAACCAAATGAGCGTGGCTGCTTATTCGTTTAATGGAACTTGACATAGGTTTATAGTGTGCTATGCACCAAAAAATCCCTCAACCACTTGCTCTTTTGGCAAGGACCTGCAAGTAGATCATAGTCTCACACGAAGAGGTTATGAGAGGTTGCAGAACGAGGTTTCTACAACTAGAGGGATATACATGTTGTGGTGTCCACGTGTCTACTTATGTCTTATATCTACCTACAACTTCATGTACATGAATAAATTCGCACTGATGGCTAACTATATAGATTGGTACTTAACGCATAAACATAACACAAAACAGTATAACATGTATTCTTTCACATAATCCTGTAAAAAGCAAGCATAATAATATCAATGACAACAAATAATGAACACATAAAGATACACAATTATTCGCCAATACTTCTTATTTATTAAAAAGGATATTCAATACATGCTCCTCCCTAACTTGTGCATCTAGCTACAGGTGGTTTGTGCACTTAGCTGCAAACTCTTTAAGGCCTCCATGCACTCAACTGTGGAGCCTTCCCCTAAAACTATAGATTCAAGAGAAAGAATATGAACAATCTATTCTTAGTTAGTTCTTCTCTATTGGACAAAGTATTACATCTTCTTTATACATAATTCCTTAATACAAGAAGATGGTCCACATATCATTGGTCTAATAAGAAAATGGACTAATACCCGAAACCCATTACAAAATAAGGGACTTTTGACCCACCCCAAAGCCCCCAAACACTACGCAATGAATATAAATTCACCAGCTCCATGCGCTCCACTCCTCAAAATGTAGAGTCTTTGACCCAAATATTGGACCAAGTTGGGCTATGCCCAACAGGCCCCCAACACTCATTCGTGACTTGTCTTGAGTCAATTAGCTATGGTTCCTTATATTTTCATTGTAATTTTGTTTTATACAACATTACACTGTTGGACTATCTTTGCCATTTGTTTATCCTATTTGCGCACCTCCTCTAACAATGCCTCTATGTTTGCGCCAGTAGCCTTTTGTAGTATTTCTGACTCCCTTTTCTCCTACCCTTTGAGCCTTTCATCAACTACCTGAGATAGCTTGAGGATGTCATCCCGCCAAGGATGATTCCTTGCTTGTAAAGTTTTTCCCTTCCTCTGAAGATCATCTATGTATTTTTGGAGGTTCTGCACTTCACTAATACTAGCGAGTTTTTGTAATAATACAAGGCTCTTTACAGTTGCCAAGATTTCATTTCACTGCTTCTGCTTCACCTATAATTCCTCCTTGATCTTTTGGATGTTTAGATCCTCCTGTAGTGAGGTCCAAATCTGCATCGTGTCATCCAATAATTTCTCGTAGTCCATCACTATGTTAGAGATGCCTTTCAATGTTGCCTTTAAATATTTATGCATATTCTCTCGCACTTCTAGTGGTGTGGCTAGATGAAGCCTTATTTTTAGCTTTGATATCTACACTTCATACTCAAATTTTGTCTTTTCCATTGTATTCCTTGATTCCTTGATCATGAGGGCAAGCTTGGTGACCTTCTCTACTGGTGGTTCCTCCTCATTGACCTTCACATCTAGGACTATGCTCCAACTATCATCGATGGATTTTTCCATCTATTGTTTTTGTTGACATGCTTCATCTCTTTTATTTGCCACCTAATATAGCTCCTTCTTTAGTGCAACTTCCTCCTTTTCCATCTGGATCGTCAATGCTAAGTTTTGATGTTCCCAGGTTGTTAAAATTTATTGGAATTCATGCAGCACCTGAATGGGCAGTATGGCAATATTTATTCTGATAGTCTTCCATGCATTCAATCATTCTTTGTCCTCCAGTGTGTACCATTGAAGCTCCCTAGCTGGCACCTACAAAATTCTAATCCTGAATTTCATTTCTATTCTTTGCTCTACCTGCAATGGCCTAGTTATTTGTTTTGACTGTATTTCTAGCTACAACAATGAATTTAGCTCTGTGATTCCTTGCTAAACCTCATCCAAGGTAATTCTATATCGATCATCAATTATGTCCCAGGTCTCCACTGTGATCTCCTATCCCTTCTCTCTAATCTCTTCGATGTCCCCATTAGTGAGGACAAGGGCTTCTCCGCCCTTAGACTTATCAGCTTTCTGCCTTTTCCTCTTGCCTGCCACAATTATTATGTCTCTCATTCTGACAATAAAAGGTTACTTCTTTGATACTCCTCCATCACTAAGGGGTTCCTCATGCTCCTGCTTTGTTTCCTATGTTTCTACCTTTTCATCCTTTCCACTTGCACCTGCATCTTGTGGGGTACCCTTCTCTATTCCAACTACTCCACCAGGTGGAGTCATCCACTCTTACGACCATTGTTATACTAAGTAGAGAAAATCATCTTTAGTTACTAACTATGGCAATGGGTCCCATGTCCTAGTTGGGTCCTTCATTTCCTTCACATATGCTTTGTGGAAATCCTCTTTGAAGTCTGCAATGTGACAATACTGCTTGTATAAACTAGGTGACAACCTTAGATGTTGATTCACCACCATTTGTAGATCCATCACCATCACCACAAAGAAAATCATATTTTCTATTGTGCGCATTGGATCCTTAGTAAACTAGAGGTTATCACACCTCGCTACTTCACAAACATCCAACTGGACAGATGGAAACTAGGATTTTACTGGTTCTTTCCACACAATTTTTGTGACAAGCTAGATTATCATCCAAACATAGTGGAATGTCTTCCCCTCTTCCTGTGCTTCCTTGCAATCTATCAAAAATTCCTTGCACAGATAGGTAGTCGAGTTAAGCTGGACCCTTGCACTGCACTGTGCAGCCAAAGATACTATAGTTGTAGGCACCTCATCAACCCTACAGTTCCTCATTATATTTCTCGCCAAGATGTGCATTGTGAAACACACTCCTTGTTCATCGATGAAATTGGCTACATATCCCCATGACTTCTTTACTAGTATGAAATTTTCCTTCACCATTTATCCCATCTCCTTGTCCTTATTCTTGCCCACAAATTCTTCTACGGTCTTGTCCTAAATGAGGCAATGTTGTGATTTCTTTTATTAACATCTCATTAATCAAGATCCTCATTCCTATTTAAATACATCCATCATCTACCAGTGCAAGCAGTTGCCATACGCAGATTAGACTAGACGTGCTTCAGTCGAAGTATGTCACATTTAGCACATTCAAGAGACACACACTCTGCAATCCTGCAACCCAATGGAACAGATCCGGCCTCGTGACTCCACTTTCTCGGTATTGAACCTGCTTCAAATATCTACTTGGTTAAAATTGAGGGTATTTTCTCTGGTCGTTAAAGTCCCAGTCTTCCATCTGCAGGTGGGGGATCTTCCCCAATACATTTATCTCAAATGACACTTCCTCCACCAACAATGAAGTGTACATGGCAGTGTTACCCTCCTTTGGTTCCTTAATTGGTTTTGCATTTGGGTTTCTTGGTGGCATGTAAAGTGGGAACACAACGAGAATCTCTTCGTCCTTTGTTTCCATGCGGTGAAATTTGACCTCCTCTTCACAATCATTGATCTACTCAGGTGCCTTCTGTTGCATTGGATTCTTTCCTTTTTAAACAATTTTCTTCCTGTTATCTTCTTTTTTATTTGTGCAAACTTCCTCATTTGTTTTCTTCCTCCAAGACATTCTGAGTTCTGCTTCAGAGACCTCAAATGGTCCTTCTCCTACTTCTTTTATGGTTGTGGTTATGTGGGTGTTGGGCCACTAATTTGTCATTATTATTATGACCTTTTAATGCCTATTTCATCCATTTCTACCATTCTTTATGACATCATTCATCATAATTTATCATATAATTAAATTTTAGGATTATTTATGCTCCTATGGATAAATACTATTTTCTCCTTTATTTTTAGTAAATTGATGATTATTGTGCATTATTTTTCCAATGATGGTTTATTAATGAATTTTTTATAACACCACTCATGATTTTAGCCTCCAAATTGTAAATTTGATCTCTAGCTCATAATTAAATATTCCAACTCAGAAATTCATTGGAATAAGAAGTGACAGTTTTGCATTGGAGGTTTCAAACAAATGAAGGTGAATCTTGAAAATTTGAAACATGGGTTTTGTGAAGAATGGACTAAATTAATTTTTCCATGATAAGTTTTGTAAATTTTGGTATGTATTAAGAGAAACAAAAGATTACTCACAGATGATTTTCTCATATTTGTTGTTGCAGCCATTTTCCAAAGTCTTCCAATTGGAATACCAAATTCGACTTGTTCCTGCTGAATGTTGATGGAAGGATCTTTCAGATATGATCTTGCTAATTAATTTGTTTTTTACAATCTAAATTTGTAATGGAAACCATTTTGTAATCTACTTTGTTGTAACATCCCTTTTCTCTCTATGTATTTAAATGAATACAGAGATCAAAGAGAGAGGATAATTGAGGAGAATTAAGAGGATAATGGGAGGAAAAAAGGAATAATTGGGAGAGATAATTCGGAGATAGGAGATGGAAAATTCTTAGATAGGATGTAGGAGAACATATAAGAGATGAGAGGTGGGAGATGAATAATTGGTGAATTTGAGGCAAAGCTAAGAGCTTCATTATGCTATAATTATTTATCTCATATATTTTAATAAAGGAAGCTATCCACTGAGTTCTACATCTATTATTTGTAATCTGGTCTGAGTTATTTCTCAAGGCAGAACCGAGTCTTGGGCAGATGGGCCCACTACCTTTGATGAGGTGTTGCCTTAAACATGTAAATTAGTGTAGTTATGTATTTATGTATTTTTATTTCAATTGTCATTCCTTAAAGTATATTTCCTTTATTTTAGCTAATTTTTTGTTTGCTGCATTTTCTAGATTTTTTATTTCCTGAAACTTCGGGATTTCATTTGATTTAATGCTCTAGATTAGCATTTGAATTATGTTGAGTGCAATATATTAAATTTCCAATTCAGCGATGTGTGACTTAATTTAGCAATGATTCAAGTTGTGTGATTAGCATAGTTGTTTTTCCTATCATTTACTTTCTTATTTTTAATTTTAGTTTTATTATTCAAGTCTTACATTTTATTTCTTGTTGAATGAGCTTCATAGTATAGAACACAATCATATAGAACCAGTGTCAGCTGTTGGTATTGTTATGAATATATTTTGTTGATTGCCTTGAAATAAAAGGACGCTCCTCGGGTTGATAATTAATGTTCAAGTGATTATTTGTTTTTGTTAAGCAAATAATTTTACCCAACATTTTGGCACTGTTGTCGGGGAGGTAGTCAAATTTCAGTACCACAATAATATCTGGTTGTGGATGCATACTTGACTTCGTGAGAGCTGGATATTGAAGACATAAGGTAAGAACCTATGTGGGAATCCTGGGGAACTACTGATGGGTCTACCCTCAATAGTCCGACTTAGGTCATACAGCATGCGCTGATAGAAGTAGGATTTTTAGAGGTATAATTCTCAAAAAAAAAAATCTCATGATTCCACTCAAGTGGTGATGTAAGCACTACCCATTCCACTAACCAATTGACAAGAACATTTGAAGGTGGAGCCTCAAATAAACACATGAAGAACATCTTCTGTTATGGTAATAAATGGCTTACATTTCTACTTTTCAATTCCCTATCAGAGATCTAAGAGTGACACAAATATACATCATTCCCCCATCAGCTCTACCAAATTTTCATGGTTTGGCAAATGAAGATCCAAACACATTGTTATTTGAATTTGAAGTACTTTATAGAGGATATGATTATTGTACTAATGATCAAAGGTTGAAAGTGTTTCCTCTTACCCTAAAAGGAGCAACTCCCCGATGATTCTCGAGCCTTGGTGGGAACTGCATCCAAACATGGGAGGACATGAAGAACATATTCTTGAAGAAGTACCAGGACTATTGCTAGGCTAGTGGAGATATTTTTAGTATGATACAAGGGAAATATGAAATCTTGGATGACTATGTGGAGCAATTTAAATACAAATTTCAAAAATCAAAGCATAAGTATTTGCAAAAGAGATCTTAAAAACACTCCTACTTAAAGGAATCAAAGATGAATTTTTAGAACTCTTAAATCTAATGGGAAAAGGTAACATTTTTCAGTTATCATATTATGATGTTTGTGAATTATGCATAAGGTATTCAAGAGGAATCTCCAAGGCTTGTAAGAATTCTAAAGAAGTTTCTTCTTTCTTTACCAAATCCACTACAAGAACAGGAGACATAAGCGCTGAAATCAATGTTTTATTTGAAAATTTTGAATATGATTTTATTACCTCTCTAAATTCACAATTGCATGTTTTGAAAGTTGAGAAAAATCAGGTAGAATTTGATGCAGTGTTTTTCCTTCATTACCTAAAGGAGCATCCCATAGATAGTTACTATTCCTTCTCTAGGATGGAAGTAGCATATCAAAGAGACGGGGAAGCTGCAACAAGGTCAAAACTATGGAAACCATGGCCTAGATGTATGGCTCAAAATACTTCCTATCCATTTTCTTACTTGCATAATCCATTATGGAATACTCTTGTATTAGGACAACCATGTCAATCTCAATATAACCCTCACCAATCTTGTCTACAAGTTTGGCATGGTTTATTTTATGGTTACATGGATACTCTCCCACATCTTGTAGCACAAACACATCATCTATATTCTTTTCCAATTTTTCAACAAAATCTTGCTTGTCTATCAAAACCATCCACACAACCCAATCAACTACATCATCAAAATGCTCCATGCCCTACACAATTTCCTGCTCAACTCAGTCCACACCCTCACCATAATAAACCCGTACAACATGCTTACAGAGTTGAACTGCAAAATTTAGCTACCCTTACCACCAATTCTATCTCACATGCACCATTGCAAAAAACTTATATTGAGATTGAGAATGTTTCAAATCCAAAAATTGTAGAAGTTATGGAAGAAAATGAGGTTTCTTCTAGTCTGCATCAACAAACAGTTTTAAAAACTCAAGAACTTCATGATATGATGACTATGGGAAATCATGAAAGTAAAGGATATATTGAAGATTGGTTTCACTCCATCATTTATTTGCAGCATCACTCTATACTTCAACAATTTTTGACACCATCTTTTCAAGGGAAGTTGTATTCTCATACCCTACTATTTGTTAAGATGAATTTTCCAAATTTAGGTATGTACATAATTGAGGCCTTATTTTGAGAATGGCTCCATTGGAAGTACTCTTATACATAAGCATATTCATCTTTCAAAGTAGAGTAGGTTAGTGTAGAAAATAATATAAATAAGGACATAAATAAATACATTTTTTATGTAAAAAATAGTTGTTTTTGATGCAACACGCTATGGAAATCAACATTAGTGATAAATGTTTTAATTTATTTGTCTATGTAGATGTATGATATTGAAAATAACAATTCTATAAACACTCATATTCCTTTTTATTACCAATTTGTGAAAATTGCATGATATCATATTTTTTTGGCTTGCAGGCTTGATGAAAGATCTGGAAACACAGTCGGGATAGTCATCTTTTGACGGACCAAAAGGGAATATTTTTAAAACTAGTTTCTATGCTAAGTATCCTTTGATGTCTTATTTCCAACAAAATTCGAATTAATCCATTTGTATTTGAAATGAAAAAGTTATAACCAAAATATTGATAGAGTGTCTAGTAGGTAGCTCAAGAATACAGTTGGGACAGTCAGTTTTTGGAGGCTTAAATGATGATAATTTAGAACTTGTTTCTATGGTATATTCCCCTATGAATCTAGTTTACCAGGCAATTTGAATAATTCAATTTTGATATCATATGAGAAAGTTTTGACCAAAATATTGACTGACTATCGTAAATATGCACTTTAAAAACTTTGTTTTTCCAGCTGTTCACTTGCGTATTTGACACATCAATTCTTCTTGTCTTTAAAACCTATTTATATTAGGGACATATAAATGAATATAATTTAATCTCTAATTTGGATCATTTGAATACATCATCAAACAAAACTTTATGCTTAAAATATCCGTTGTTGGTCTAAGTTGGAAAATTGAAAATGACTTTGTTGTGCAGGTCATTCTAAGTAAATTTGATAGATCATCTCATGAAATTTTTAAAACCTATTTCAATTGGAGAAATCCCTCTCAATTTAATTTCATTTTGCCTTCGAATCACTCAAATCGGACGGAAAACAAAGAATTTATGATTAAGACATTGCAGGTTAGCATGATTCGCCATTGCTTTCCCACAGGTAATAAATTAATTTTACTTTGTTACTTTTTCTGTGAATTTCTTTTACAGAGTAACTAGTTGTTATTTTTTTTTTGCATAATTCTTAGATTAGGCAAGCCTTACCACCTCTCTTTCTCCATGATTTAATGTTTTATTGTAGCTAGACACTTGTTTTTTGCAGGTCCTGAAGAATAGAGAAGGTCAATTTATAAATGAGCGATTCTTGAAAGAAATTTTAATGAAACAAGGCCATCTCATCCAATTTATTACCTAGCAGATTCATAATAGAAAAAATGGAGAATTGATTTCCATTTGATAATTCATGTCACTACTGCCAAAACATTTTTCTAAGATATCATTTTTTTCCATTGACAGATTGATATTCCCTCAGGAGACAACATCATAGCTGTTGTAGCTTAATTTATTTATTTATTTACTATTTTTAAATAATGTGTTGTTTCTTTTCTGATTTACCTTATGTTTTTGTGCTTTAGGTGTTTCTTCCTTCAAAGTTGTAATTTCTGCTCCATTGGCGATTGAACAACTGTTGTTCGATAAAACAAACAAATCTGATTTGCCTTTCAGTGTGTTTAGTAAGTGTTGTTCAATCGATTGAATGGTCGTTGTTCAATTAATTGAACAACACTTATTTTATGTGTGTGTTACTATTCAATCGATTGAACGATTGTTGTTCAATCAATCGAACAACACTTATTTTTGTGTGTGTGTTGTTGTTCAATTGATTGAACAATTGATGTTCAATCAACTGAAAAACACTTATTTTTGTGTGTGTGTTGCTATTCAATCGATTGAATGATTGTTGTTCCATCAATTGAACAACACTTTGTGTCTTTTGTTGTTTAATCAATTGAACAACACTTCGTGCGTTTTGTTGTTCAACTGATTAAACATTTGTTGTTCAATCAATTGAACAACACTTTTTGTGTGTTTACTGTTCAATCATTTGTATGATTGTTGTTCAATCGATTAAACAACACTTTTGTGTTTTTTGATGTTTCTTGTTCAAATGATTGAACGATTGTTGTTCAATCAATTGAACAAGACTTTTGCATTTTTTACTTTTTCTGTTTAAAGGATTGAACGATTGTTGTTCAATCTATTGAGCAACACTTTTCTGTGTTTTTCTTTTTCTGTTCAAATGATTGAATGATTTTTATTCAATTGATTGAACAATACTTTTGCATTTTTTTCTTTTTGATTTTGTTGTTCAAATGATTGAACGATTTTCGTTTAATCGATTGAACAACACTCTTTTATTTTATTTTTATTTTTGTTGTTCAAACGATTGAACGATTGTTGTTCAATCGATTAAACAACACTTTGTGCATTTTGTTGTTCAATCAATTGAACAATTTCTGTTTAATCAGTTGAACAACACTTTTTGCGTGTTTGTTGTTCAATCATTTGAACGATTGATGTTTAATCTATTAAACAATATTTTTATGTGTTTTTCTTTTGTTGTTCAATCAATTTAACAACATTTTTTTTTTCTTTTACTGTTCAAACGATTGAATGATGGTTGTTCAATTGATTGAATAAAACTTTTACATTTTTTTATTTTTTTGTTCAAATGATTGAACGGTTGTTGTTCAATCGATTGAACAACACTTTGTGTGTTTTGCTGTTCAATCGATTGAATGGTTGTTCTTCAATCAATTGAACAAAACTTTTTGCGTGTTTACTGTTCAATCATTTGAATGATTGCTGTTTAATTGGATGAACAACACTTTTGCATGTTTTTCTTTTCGATTTTGATGTTCAAACGATTGAACGATTGTTGTTCAATTGATTGAACAACATTTTTTCATTTTTGGATTTTTTCTGTTCAAACGATTGAACGATTGTTGTTCAATTGATTGAACAACACTTTTGCATTTTTGGCTTTTTCTCTTCAAATGATTAAATGATTGTTGTTCAATTGATTGAACAACATTTTTGTGTTTTTGACTTTTGTTGTTCAAATGATTGAACGATTACTATTCAATCGATTGAACAACACTTTTTGCGTGTTTTTCTTTTTGATTTTGCTATTCAATCAATTGAATGATTGTTGTTTAATCAATTGAAGAACACTTTTTGAGTGTATGTTGTTCAATCGATTGAACAATTGTTGTTCAATCAATTGAACAACCCCGATTTTATTTTTTGTGTGTTTGTTGTTTAAATTGGTAGAGTGAATAACTGTGGTTTCTTTTTGCTGTTCCATTGTCAGTCATTCATTTTGTCATTTTTCTTTCTCTTTTATGTTTTGAATGAAAAAACCGTCTGGTTGGATTTGTGCCTAAGATAAAGAAAAACAGTAATATTAATGCCATTATGACTTATAAAAAATTTTGATGGTCATCTTTACTCTGAAGTTGACATGGTGCACCTATATAATGACTGGTTGAATCTCTTCTCTTTGGACACATCATAAATGATTTATTATTCTAATACCATGCTAGTTTATCTTTTACACTTTCAAATGGATAAATCCCTTTGATATGGTGATATTGGGGGAAAAGCATAACTTTCATTGGCAATTTTTTTTTTTACCTTTTACGTTGTCCCTGACTCTTAAGGAGTAAATGAGCCTCCCTCTCTTTACAATAAAAGCATTAAAATATAAAAATATGAAAATGTAACAAGGATTGTCTTAAAGAGGATGGGGGTCTCATTACGAGCTAGTCTACCATGATCATAAAGATGTAACAGATGACATTCCATTATGGCCACCACACCAAGGTAATAACCTTCTTGATAGTTAAAACCATCAGAAGGACAGGGGGTCTCATTATGAGCTAGCCTGATTGCTTTGTTATATCCTAGTGAAAGGAGCTATGGTTAGCTAGTTACCATGCTAGCATAGTGGTCTCTTTATAGGAATAAAAAATAGAAAATCATCTAAATACTAAATGGAGGACTCTGGCTCATTTTTTGGGTTAAAAATCAACCTTGTCAAGGCTATGAACGCCTGCTAGTAGCAGTGGCTTTGCTTAATTTTATTTAAGTACTATGTTACACTGCCAAATACTCTCTATCCTATTACCCCCTATGGATTCATTTCTAAAGGAGAATTTAGCATTTGAACAACATTTCTAATTCAATTAGCCAACATGCACAGTAAACTGTATCCATATATGCATTATATAATTATTGTCCAATCACTCAATACCAATAGTCATTAACATTTATCGTCAGTCATGCGTTCTTCACCATTCC
Organism: Pinus taeda; assembly: GCA_000404065.3. Lineage (NCBI taxonomy): Eukaryota > Viridiplantae > Streptophyta > Pinopsida > Pinales > Pinaceae > Pinus > Pinus taeda. Next base: position 127,531 of record APFE031426879.1, read on the forward strand.
CCCTAAGGTAAATATCTATTTACATAATGATCTAATCTTTTTTTTATTCCTTTTATGGGCATTTCAAATATTTTGACTTGTACTACTCTGATTACTTTTGTCATATTTTATGCCACTTTGATTCATTTTCCAGATGCATATATGAATCCTCAATGTCCTTTCCCTTTTTCCTATGCTTTATGGTCATGGACGCCCTTTTCTAATTGGAGGAGGGAAGGTATGCATTATGGTATAGCATGCGAAGTAATTACCGAACTCCATCATAACTTGTTGATTTGACAAAATATTATTATTGAATTTATAGAAAAGTTTTTCTGATTGAAATCTTCTCATGTGGCTTATTTTTTGCTGTTCAAAACTAAAAGTGTGGATTCAAGAAAATTGCATGGAGAATAGTGAATTGTTTACAGGAGAACAACAAGTATGGGGGGAAACTCTATTCGGAAAGAGCCGACAATATTGCAACTAATAGAGGTGGATCTAGCAAGTTGCCAACACAGGCACTTGTTCACACATGATGTGCTTGCATGGCTTCCACCTTTTGGATCACTTTTAGCATCAAAGCAACCTACATCAGCTTCAACAAATGCCAATCCATACATATCATTCCACATTTTTTTTTTCGAGGTAAAGCTTGAGGTAAAATAGCATAAGTTTCTGATTTATTAAAAGTTTAGGAGAATTTCATGAAAATCCATTGAGCATCTTTTATCATCATTCATTCCACATCTTTACCACTTCCCAATTTTCAGAGACATAGAAGCTTTCAGTTTGGGGGAGTGTTACATTCATTCATTTATTTATTATGATTATGCCATCATCCATCGATCTCCTTATTCATTCTCCAAACCTCTCTTATTCCATGTTGTTTTACACCAAGCATAGATTTCAACAATGATTATAGCAACCACCTCAATTTGTTTTCTATTATTACATGAGGGCATGCTAATTCTGTAGTTTTGGGGAGGAACTACTATACATGATAGATGTTTTCTACTTTCTTTCTCATTTAAGGCATACAATTTCATTTTTATATAATGCAAAAATTGATTTGCATATATTTTTAAAAATATGAATTGAATTCTTGTTATTTCTAGACAACAAAGAGGTATCATTAAAATACACAAACCAATGAAATTTCAAGTTAAATTAGTTTGTAAAATTTTGGAAATCATGCACTGTGACCTATAGCCATTTTGTTTATATCTCATGATCTGTGCATCAAAACGATCTGATTTTTGGATTAGAGAAGCATTAATATAGTAGAAATTTGCTTGCAAAATTTCAGCAAAATCTGGTTTGTAGTTTTTAAGAAAATGTTTAATGAAGTTTGCCATTACTTATATGATATTTTGTTGCAACTTCATATACATATAGCTAAAAGTCAATGTGAAAATTGTTACACCTTCATCAAAATTACTAAAATTGGATATTAATTATTTGAGGAAGAAGTCATTTGTTCCATGAATTTCATGAGTTGGGAAGAACATTTTTTGTATTATAGCACACTTAATACAGAGGCTTTAGGTTGCATGAGGACATGCAACATATTCAATTTGGGGTTTTGTTGGGCCACTAATTTGTCATTATTATTATCACTTTTTAATGCTTATTTCATCCATTTCTACCATTTTTTATCACATCATTTATCATAATTTATCATATAATTCCATTTTATAATTATTTATGCTCTTATGGATAAATAGTATTTTTCTCTATTTTTAATAAATTGATGATTATTATGCATTATTTTTCCAATGATGATTTATTAATGAATTTGTTATAACATCACTCATAATTTTAGACTCCAAGATCTTTTCTAGATTGCAAATTTGATCTGCATCTCATAATTAAATATTCCAACTCAGAAATTTGTTGGAATAATAAGCGACAATTTTTCATTGGACGTTTCGGACAAATGAAGGAGAATCTTGAAAATCTGAAACATGGGTTTTGTGCAGAATAGACCAAATTACTTCAAAAATTATTAGTTTTCCAAAATTCGATGTGTATTAAGAGAAATAGAAGGTTATTCGAAGATGATTTTCTCAGATTTGTCGTTGCAGCTGTTTTCAAAGTCTTCCAATGGCAATACCAAATTCGACTTGTTCCTGCTGAATGTTGATGGAAGGATCTTTCAGATATGATCTTTCTAATTAATTTGTTTTGTACAATCCAAATTTGTAATGCCAATCATTTTGTAATTAGCTTTGTTATAACTTCCGTTTGCTCTCTGTGTATTTAAATGAAAACAGAGATCAAAGGAAGAGGATAATTGAGCAGAATTAAGAGGATAATGGGACAAAAAAGGGAATAATTGGGAGAGATAATTAGTAGATAGGTGATGGAAAATTCTTAGATAGGATGTAGGAAAAGAGATAAGAGATGAGAGATGGGAGATGAATAATTGTTGAAATTGAGACAAAGCTAAGAGCTTCATTATGCTGTAATTATTTCTCTCATATATTTTAATAAAGGAAGCTATCCACTGAGTTCTACATATGTTATTTGTAATCTGATCTGAGTTGTATCTCAAGGGAAAACTTAGACTTGGGTAGCTGGGCCCACTACCTTGGACAAGGTGTTGCCTTGAACATGTAAATTAGCATAGTTATGTATTTTTTTATTTCAATTTCAATTGTCATTCCTTAAAGTAGATTTCCTTTCTTTAACTAATTTGTTGTTTATTGCATTTTCTAGATTTGTTATTTCCTGCAACTTCTACATTTTCATTTGATTTATTGCTCTAGATTAGCATTTGAATTATGTTGGCTGCAATAGATTAAATTTCCAGTTCAAAAATGTGTAAAAATGAGTCAAGTTGTGTGATTAGCATAATTGTTTTTTCTACCATTTACTTTCTTCTTTTTAATTTTAGTTTCATTATTCAAGTCTTAGATTTTATTTCTTGTCGAATAAGCTTGATAGTATAGAACACAATCATATAGAACCAGTGTTATCGATTGGTATTTTTATCCATATATTTTTCTGATTGCCTTGAAATAAAAATATGCTCCTCGGGTTAATAATTAATGTTCAATTGCTTAGTTGTTTTTGTTAAGAAAATAATTTTACCCAACAGTGGGTACTTGTTTTCTCGGCGACCTCTGGCCTCTTGGGGACATGGGTACCTTCACTACTTGTGCCTCAATAATACCCGTGAATCCTTTCTCTCCAAATATTCCAACAAGTTTCTTAAAACCTCTCCCAGACATACAATAGCTTTCTTCACACTTAGATGCGATTTATCAACTTATCCAAACAAAAACGTGTCAAATGTGGCATAAGATATGGTTTTTATAACGAATTTGAATTACAACCTGATGATTGCTTCAAGATTTTCTCAATTAATGTAGGTATGGGGCTAGATACAACCATTTGTGCTTCATCAATTCTCTTCTCTCACACCCCTTGAAGTCAATTTCCTTTTAATGGTAGCCTTTTCCTTTGAACATTCATATTTCTAGCCAAATTTGACGAACCTCTCCTCGTGGCATGGTAATTTTTATTTTTTGCAGTTCCTTCAGACTTCGTCATACTCTTGAGTATCACATAGTAAGCTTTCCCTAACAAAGTCCCTTTATGTAGAGTAGTTTATAGTCCTGTGCCCACTATCAACTATAGATGGAACTAAGACTTTGTTCCCTTCATTTTTCATTGCAACACTCTAGGGACAAAGTCGTCCTTGTATATCTTCAATCTACTACCATTCACTCATCTCAGAATCAGCTGACCATTCAACTTCAGGAGCTGAACTGCACCAACATAAGAGATATGCTTGATTATACATGGTCCTAACCAATGTGTTTTTAATTTTCCTGGGAACTTCAAAACTTTGTTGTCATATAATAATACAAGATCTCCCTCCCAAAATGTCATCTTCCTGATATGCCTGTCATGCCAGGCTTTCTCCCTTGCTTTTTGCACTTGCTGATGAAACCCTGCTATGAACTTGTCTTCTTCTAGATCTAGTATCTATGACATTCTTTCCTTCATAATGTGAGCGTTTTTCATATCTGTGACAGCTACAAATCTCAAACTTGGCATGATGTATTTCATAGGCATAACTACCTCTTGTCCATATACCAACCTAAACGGTGTCTTTTATGTCAATTTATTGCATGTTGTTCTATATGCCGACAACACCACTGGAATTCTCAAATACCAGTCATCACTCTTCACATTGCATACCTTGGTCAACGCGTTCTCCATAATACTATTGAAACCTTCCATTATTCCATTTTCCTGAGGGTGATAAGTGGTTCTCTTCTTGCGGTAAACCTGAAATTCCTCAGTTTGCGCTTCAATGGTCTTGTTCAAGAAATGTGTGCCTTGGTCGCTCATCAAGATCTTCGAACATCCAAACATAGACAATATATATTCAAAGATGATCATTGGAGCAGTTTCTGCGTTGCAATACTTCACTGGTTGTGCTTCATCTCACCTTTTCAAATAATTATTTGCACTGACTATATACCTTGCACCGGTCTTCTTTCTTGGCAAACTGATAGGTCCAACAAAGTCAATATCCCATTTGTCAAAAACTGAAAAAGTTACCTATGGTAATAGTGGCATCTCGTCTCTTGTAGATGGCTTTCCTATTCTTTGACACACATCACATGCTTTACATAGTTCTTTTGCATGCTTATGTATTGTGGGCTAGCATAACCCAGGTCTCAAGATTTTCTACATAGTGGCTTTTCCCGCATAGTGCCCACCTACGGCTCCTCGATGAGCTTCTATCAGAATACTCTATTGTTCATGTTTAGGGACATATCTTCACATTACAGTACTTCATCTAGTCTCATTTTGTACAAATGTCTAGCAATCAACGAGAAATAAACTGCTTGAGCCACTAAATCCTTCTTTTGCTTCATATTGTATTCCTTGGGTGGCATTCCTATGGCCAGAATTTGAATAATATCTGGGAAGTGATAATCTACGACTTTAACTGTGAATAGCTGTGCATTAGGTAGGTTATCATCGTTCTTCTCCTGTCTCTATTCTTGATACATGATTAGGTCCAACATTCAATTTTCATGGCTTCACTATAAATTTAAAGTCGTACTCCTTAATAATAAAAACCATAGACATAACTTTCCTCCTAAAATAGGCTTATTCATGAAATATTTTAGGGTGGAGTGATCAATGAACATTTTGAAATGTGCCCCCAACAAGTAGTCCCTGAACTTTTGTAATGAATACACCATAGCTAATCCCTCTCTTTCCATCATGGTATAGTTATTTTCCTCATTCGACAGTTTCCTACTTGAAAATGCTATGGGATGATCAATTTCTCTTGCTCTTGGCTATTATAACACTACACCCAATGATATTCAATATGAATCAACATGTACATGAAACTCCTTCCATTCTGAGAAAACTAGAATATGCGCAGTTACCATCTTCACTTCCAATACATCGAAGCTCTTCTAGCACTCTTCACTCCATTGAAAAGTAATATCCTTCTTCAACAATTTCTCCACTAGCATAGTTATCTATGCACACCATTTTATAAACTTTCTATAGTAGCCAGTGTGTCCTAGTGTCATGCATAATTGTCGCATTGTTTTTAGTGCTAGAAGGTTCACTATAGTTGCAATCTTCGCAGAATCCACCATTAATCTATGTTTACAAACTAAATGTCCCAATAGTATACCAAATGGTTCACAAGAGATTCATTTCTTTAGTTTAATGAGATATAGTACTACCTACATGTATCCCGTCATCAACCTTAAGCTTGCCACATGGTTATTTAATAAACCAACAACTATCCAATCATCTAAGTATACTTCCAGAAACTTGTGCATATGTTCTTTGAAGACTACAATCACAACTCTGGAAAATATAACAAGTGCATTCTTCAATCCGAAAGTCATCACCGTGTAGTGATAAGAACCCCATTATGCCGCAAAAGTCATTTTATGTCTATCTTCTGGTGTAATTCTAATTTGATGGTATCTTGAAAATCCATCTGTGAAAGAATAAACCTCTTGTCCTCCAACATTTTCCAATACTTCATATGTAAATGGTGTAGGGAAGGGGTCATGCAGGCTTGCATCCTTCAATTTCCTTAAGTTAACACAAATTTTGATTTCCCCTTTTTCCTTCTTTTCTTAAACCACCATGGGACTTACCCATTCAGACTCTTCGACATGTTCAATTATCCCAATTTTTAACATCTTACATAATTCTTCTTTCACCTTCTCCTTGTATGTTAGATTTAGTCTATAAGGTCTCTTCTTGACAGGCTTCACACCAGGCTTTAGAGGAATCCTCATGACTCCAAAATCTCCTAATATGCCATTCATATCTTAAAACTTAGGGGGAAACAACTCCTGTTATTCATGCAAAAGATATGTTATGTTGTTGACTATGTCTTCATCCTAGTAGCATCCTATTGTCATGTACTTTGGTTCAGCCTTAGACCCTATATTCATCTTCTTCATCGTCAATGGCTTTGTTATATCAGGCATCCCTATCTCAATTCCATTTACATCACGATGACCCTCTAATTATTTGATGTCAATATTGCGAGGATCTACATCCTCTTCTACAGTGTGATTAATGCATTCGATTACATTATGTATATGCAAACCCCAATCAGGTTGCCAGATAACTGGAACTTTATTCTCAAAAATATTATTTTTAATTATATTCAAAACTGCATCTATGTGTGGGAAATCATCTTCAAATCTGAATTTCATTATAAATGCATCAGCCATTTCTGCACAACTAGCAGTACCATGTCAAAGCTCTATTTCCAAATACCAATTCTTAGGAATTGTCTCTAAGGTATGGAGAAAGACACACACCCATTCTTCATGCGAAAGTTCTCCCCAAGCTTCCATACAGAGCTATATGTGGTCTCTAGGATCATTTTGGCCATCGTACTTGTCTACAAGTTCTGTTTCTACTTGACCAAAACTCACCCACGTCAACATTCTACATTTTTTGCAATCTCTTATATTCTTCTCTCAATACCCCACCATCTAAGAGGAGTAGTCCTCAGTTCTTGATCCATAGCTAACAATATCTTATATTTAAGTACCCATCTTTCATAATCTCTAAAGAAAGTATTTACATCACCCAAATCATCATACAAAGGTAAATCACGTACCTCAGCTGTCATACAATGCACTGCTTTAATGATCCTTACACATCGCCTTGTCGAAACTCATGCAACCTATTCTACTAGTTTTCTAGTTCCTCTATTGAATCTAAAGTGCAGGAACTATCTTGCACCCAAGTCAGTTTTTCATTTGCCATAGGCTTAATCCATTATTCTTCTTTTTTATATATTTTCATTATACTCTTCTTTGACAGGTTGAGTATATCCCGCTCCCTCTTACGGATCTAATGCCACAATAACTCTCATATTATTTCTTTCAAATATCACTTGTCTTTTCTTCAAGTTAATTATTTCCATGTTATCAAACACTCAATCCAATCCAAGCAATGTGGGGTAGGGATTATTGTCATCCATAATCTCAATCACTTTGAAGTCAGTGGTAGTGCACACTCCATCAATGTCTACTATGATACCTGACAATCTTCCTAGAGGGACAATATTCTATTGATTCACCAGCTTTAGCTGGATAGTCGACCGTAGCAGCTTTGGCTTACCCATCAATTCCCAAGTGTGCTTCGGTAAGACATTGGCATCAGATCCTAGATCCAAGATAACTTGATCCATGTCATACCCAATCTGCATCGTAAGTCTCATTTCCTTTCCAATCCATTTCTTGTGTCTATGTAGATTATTCATTGTGTGCATCTCACTCTACACTACCTCTTTAGGAGCACAAGAGTGTATCAACTCCCACAATCCCTCTTCGACCTTCTGATTTCTCAACAAATTCTTGCAATTTTGTAGAAAAGACTTCAAAATATTCGGATCCACGTCACGTGGCGCAACTGGTAATATTTCATAGTTATCCTTCTAAGTTGGCTGTGTGGTAGAGGTCAAGGCCACATCATCCATAAAGCTTTAGGATATCAAATTCAAGAGATTTTTCAGTGGTTTTTCTTACCCATGTAGCTTCAACTTCCTTTTTCCCATTGGATCTATCATTTCTAGTTGCAGTTTTGCTTCTTGTTAAAATGTGGATGTGCGGTTGGTCGACCCTGGGCTCAACGACCATAATTTTTATATTTGCTATAGACTGTTGGCTTATTTTCTCCTTCATCTTCACAATAAGGACAGGGAATTATTCTATCACATGATTAAAAGACTTACAATAATTGTAGGTTGTCATAGGGTTATGCCAGTCTCTTGTGAAGTGTCTTGCATGTCCATAGTTATAACAAGTAATCTGGCCACGTCCTCGACCAACTCCTCTTCCTCATCCTTGAAATCCTCCTCGACTAGCATGCTGGCCTAGATCCTCATGTGTATGTTCCTCAACTTGTAGTCTATGAGTATCAGCATTATGCTCCATCATCAAGTCATAACTTCGACAATTTTTCTCATCATGGCCTACTAATCTACAAAAGTTACAAAAAATTTGCTTCACGGTCTACACATATTTCTGTAATAGGTAGAAATCTTTAGAGCAATGTTGGCCTATCGTTCTACAAATTTCACACCATAGACCTGGGTTTACTGGATTAGGCATTCCACTTGCAAAATAATCTCTAAACACAAGGAATTGATGCTAATAATGACCCTCTGCTTTGCATTTTGTACACCATACTTATGATCTGGTCTCTTTACCTTTCCTGAGATCTTGCAATTCCAAGGTCAAATTGGTTAGTTGACTCTATATTTTTTATGCTCCTACATGAATATCTCCAATCAATGAATATTCCAACTTCATCACAATCTCTAGTGCTTCAAGATGAGTCACGATCTTCTCCTCAGTCAAAGGTAACCATAGTAGCATGGATATGAACCATTATTTAAGTTTTTTCTGGGGGTATAGTAAATCTTACTTGACCCATCAACACCTTGAATCGTTGATCCAACTCCCACACAGATTCAACCACTATCTGTTTGATTTATTTTAGCTTTGTGATGCACTGTGATTCAAATTCTGGATTCTTGAATGCTGATACCAATGCTTTCTTAATTTCATGCAATGAAGCAGTCAAGTTAGTCACATAGTATTTCATATACCAGGTTAGCACTCTTTCTTGTAGAAATATGAAGAGATGCACCTTCTTTACATCATCACTAGTGATATGTCTTTCTATCCATACTCCATCAGTTACAAACTGGAAATGATCAGGATCTCTGATCCCACTCCTTTAAAAATAGGCAGTGTAATTTCATCGACCATTTTCCTTCTCGGGGGACTAGGTGGA
>APFE031426879.1:137099-152084 GCA_000404065.3 Pinus taeda
GGAATCGCAAAGACACCACGATTCTTCTAAAATCCTCACTTTGATACACCTTGAGGATAGGCGGGGGAATGTCGTGGGTTGTAGGGTTATTTCTTTCTTCTTCACTCTTAGATCCTCCTAACAAGGGTCTATAGTTAGTCTCAATAAAATTCATCAGATATATTTTGTATCATTTTCCTCTTCATGTAGACCTTGACTCAGACTTATTTCTTCTTCATCCAAACATTAATCTGATTGCACTCACAAAATCCTATTTTCACACAATTACATCTTAATCTAGATATTATAATATCTTAATAAATTACCTCGTGGTCCTTTGAAAAATATTCATTTATCTTCGCTATAGGATACGATCGCATCTATCACAAACTTAGTGATAAATTCTCCCAAAATTCTATCTATCTAGAAATCAACAACCCTTGAGATACTGTTACTAACGTTCTTAAGTTGCCATATCAATTTAGGATTCCACTCCTTAGGTTTGTCATTATTGAAACAAGACTTATGCTCTTTCAAATTAGATACCCACTTATACGATTCAATGTGGAATGAACCAAAGAATATCTCATATTTCTCTTCAGAGATATACTTCTACAAGGAGTCTTCAGCTGATGATAGAGGGGTTTTGTTTTCTTTTTTTGCAAATTCTCTTTCGTTCTATTCAACCCACTCCTAGAATTCTTTTTTCGACAGACACAAAAAGATATCCCTTAAGTATATCCCAATCCCAACAATGGAACCATTTTTTTATTTAAGGGGGCTTGACCCAGGTTTAGAGTGGGTTGAGTGTTGGTGCACTAAGATGTCTTTTTACAAGCAATCTTAATACCTACATTAATCATCAACCCAGTGCAAGTGCTTTTATTTCAAGAGTGCCAACACTGTATATGTAGTGAGTTCAGATTTCAATTGATAATGAAAGAAGTTGGAATTGTTGCAATTGCTAATGTCTCTCTCTCTAAATTCAATCCAAACAACTCTGAAATAAATTCGTAACACACTCTCAAGTATACTTAATCTATTATGAAAGAAACTGAATCAAAACGCAAATAGAAAGAACCACTCTCAGCAATCTAACTCATATTGAAAATAGTTCATTTAACATGAAAGAAAGCTATAACAATTGAACAATAATAACCATATAAAAATATCATGGAAAGCAATCATCTCTAGCTTTGAAATATGTGATAGTGTTGCTTAGAATGAACAACAATCTAATGTTGAAGTTAACATAATCAATTCAATAAAGAGTATCACACATATGTAACGTACAACTAAATCTAGAATATTTACTGAACAACAAAGGCAAACCAGAATCATCAATCCTCACGGTAATCAGAATGGTGATAACTTTACAAACTAATAATAATAAATAGTTAAGAATAAACATAAATAATTATAACAAAATTGAAGTATAAGATCTCGTATTGACTATGCCCAAAGTCTCCAGAAGTCCCTGTTGTTAGATATTCGGAATATGATTATGAATTAAACATATCTCCTTCATTAAAATCAATAAGAGAGTTACAACATCATCGTGATGAAAGTATTATATGTCCAAAAATGATAGTTACAATATATGAATTCCTAACTAAATGTTTAGTTCGCCTTACAGATTTATATAAATGTTGGAAAAGTAAAGTGATAGAAGCAAATCCTCAGGATCAGGAGATCTCAAGGATTTTGCAACACTCGATCTAATTTCATCATAGAATAACATTGGTCCTCCTTGTCTTCCACTATTTTCCATACTCAAAACATTGTCATTTTCCTTTACTGGTTGTTGTTGTTCTGTCAATAGAACAACAATCATCCAATCTACGTCCATGCATATAAACATAGTGAAAGTCAGTTTTCCATGCCCAGATTTATCTAATTTGTTACTAATCAATTTTACCCAACTTCTATTGTTTTTTCTCTATTTTTATTCATGAAACGAAGATAAACATGCGAAGGCAAATGCTTAATTAAGTTATTTATGAGGATAAAACATACCTTTTTCTCAACCCAACATACTCCCCTGCTTACCTTTCTGTATTTAACCATGCAATAAGTTGCTTAAGCTATAGTTGAGTTAAGGAAGAGGCAGGATATAATTTCTCTTTATAAAGCCTGAAACCATTTTTATGTTTAAGCAATGCAAAAGTCTGGTTCACTTGATTGTCTGACAAGTTCTAATCATTGCGGTACCCATCTGGAGGATAGCAAATAATTGGACTTCTATATCGGCATTCTATCCAATGAAGTCCCATGCTTAGGACCATGTTGTTGTATTTGTGTAAGTGAGTGGAGGAAAATTTAAAATTTATGAATCCAAATGACTCTCTATTCCTGACATTATTGCTGGAGGCTGCCCATCTTTGTTTGGCTGCAGACAAAGATTCTTCTTTGATTTCCTAGAAGTATTCCTTCACTTCTTGTATGATGTATGTGTGGAGCGGTCCTAATTGACCCACAACACCCATTTCTTTCATGAACTGTTTGTGCTGGACATAGAGGTGCAAGGGTTTTGTGGGTTCTTCCCCAACCCGTAAGTCTATGTTGTATTCTCTCTTTTGAAAAATATTATGGTTTTTAGCCCATTTTATTTTATTAAAGTTAAAGGAAAGAAAAGCTTGGAATTGGATATCCCCTATGAAGGGGCTAGGATTACTGTTTAATTCATCCTCTAAGAAAAAAATTATGCATGTACAATTCACACAAGAGGCACTATACTTGTTCATTCCATTGTTTGAAACACTTGACAAAGTCTGGGTGGTCTTAATTTCCACCGACATACGAGCCTTAATGGCTTTAACCTTCAATAAGAGGTATCTTTCTAGCAGGAAAAGTGTATAGTTGGTGGCAGGAGCTCGTAATGACAAGGAATCTGAATAAAGAGAGAAAATAGTCTCAATTTGATCCTTAGCCTTCTTCAACTTGACCTGTTCCTTTTGACATTCTTCTATTAATCCTTGTAATTAGTGAAAGTCTCATCCTTTGTGACCGTGAGTGCTTTAAATTTCTTTCTTAATTCCTTGTGTACTCATAGGTGCACTGCTTCCTCTTTATGCTGAGTCAATTCCTGCTAAGTCTTGGCTAATCCGTTTTGAAATTTCCCAATGATCGCTTCCCTTACTCGAGGAATGTAGTTAAGTGTCTCCTCTTTATGGACCTCATCATCCTGTTTCCATTGTGTCAGTCTGAACAGTAACCTTGGCTGCTTCTTAGGTCATGTAAAAATCATCTTGGATGTTTTCTTCAATATCAGTTTGAACATCAACTTCAGCTATTCATTGGGTCATATGGCAATCTTCCTGAATATACTATGCAAATTTTTTTTGGACAACAACATTAGTAGTGGGGAAATCTATTTAGATTTTGCGTGGGCAAACACAAGGATCTTCTATGTACACTTCAATATTTTCTAAAAGGCATTGCTCTATTTGGGCTTCTTTTGAATAAACCAAAAGCATCTCAGTCTGGGTTTGAATATCTTCCCTAGAGCAGTGTTCTATTTGGGTCCCTTTGGTCTCCCATTTTGTTTTCAATTTTCTGACCCTAACTAAATCCTTTAACCACTCTCTTAGCTGCTTAACTCTTTTATTTTGCTTCCTGTACTTTTTAGGCAACTTCCTGAGTTTGTCCTTGTATATTTTCTTTGTCGTGAGGTCCTTGAACGACAGTGGTGCAACTGTATTTACTTTAGGTTCAGGTTTAGGTGTAACTGTGTCAATATCAGGATGGGGTTCTAATGGAACCGTGTCTCCCGATGGATTTTCACCTCCCAAGTCTCTTTCTTCATAAGCTTCCCTCTCAGGAGACTCCATTGGAATAGTGTCTCTTAAGCAATTATCATTTTCAAGGTCTTCTTCTAGATGGGCCTCGTCCTATGAGGACTTCATAAAAATAGTGCCCCCTGGTAGATTTTCATCCTCCAGGGTTTGTTCTGTAGGGTTTTACTTAGTTGGGGATTCCAGTGGATCAGTAGCTTCTACTTGATTTCCCTCACTAATAGTTCCCATTGCATGCACTTCTGCTTCAAGGGGCTTCTCCATAGAAGGAACTGGTTCCCCCTATCCTTCCAAATTATCAGTAAATGGTAGGGTTTAATCATGACCACGACTACCAGTAGGAGAAAACTGGTTGGAGGCATAGTTTTTCCCTTCATAATTCTTGGATGGCTCCCTTCCTTCATCGAATGTCCCCATATTCTCTAGTACTCAGGCAACCTCTTCCTGAGAGTCTTGCAAAGAGCCATGTTGTGCACTTGTAGGGGCATGTGAGATGGCCCTGATCATCTATTTGAATTAGGGTGTGCCACTATGACTTTATCCTCACAGAGCATCTTCTTTTTACTGGGTTGGAGGCCAAATAGGGATTCTTCCTTTTCTATGTCCTTTTCAGACCTGTCACTCTTGGCCCCTGTTATTTAATTGTCGGGTTTCGTATATATGCGGTCAAAGTAGGATTTACAAGGTTATCCTAGGTTAGCTGCTACTGGGCTAGTCCATGAATGATGATTAATTTGATCAGCCCATGATGGTTGATGACTGTATGTGGGTCGTTTACCTTTCTAACCTGATGCGAAACATCATGCAATACAGAATTTAAATAAAATGGCAAGTTAACTATAATTTTTTGTTTCAAAATAGCTAACAGTTTAAGTTGGCAAGGTTTTACCACATCCTGTCATCCGTCACACGTGATATACCTCTGCACAATGGTTGCTAATTCCTGCCATTACTGTCTTAAAGTTGTAGGGTGAACCCCTTTCCCTTTTCGCACCAATTGCTCATCTTGGTCCTAAAATATTGTGACTACATCCTATAGAACAATGTGTTTTTCCATCCATCTCATTCCTTCTAGTGGAAGTAAGAAGACTTTAGCTATGATTGCTTCAGAGACAGTTATGTTCCTGCCTTTTGACCGTGGTGTACACATTCTGTAAATTTTGCAGAAATTCAAGTGTCATTTCCTCATGAAATCCATATAATTTGGTTAAGTATTGTAGCCAGCTGGCATGCTCAAGAATCTCACGAGCTTGATCTGATACCCTGAGAAATGTTGGTTCATTTCGAATGGCTTTTCCTCCCATGGCTGCTATTTTTCTATGGCTGGTTCACTTGCATGCACTTCTCTCACATTTTCACAGTTTGGAACAACACAAGAGAACGTTAAAGCTATTGATAGAAAAATGACATTGTTTTGAGAGTTGATATCAAAGGCAATTATGTTATTTGTCTCATCAGCAATATTTGGTGCAGGATCATAATCAATTCGCATTCTATCCATAATGGTTACCTTATTCCCTCCAATAAAAAATGGTTTGATAGTTATTACACACTCGCATTCATCATGCAGCAGTTTAACCAGAAATCATATTAATAATCATCACACAAACTATCCATAAATTGTCACACATGTTGTTTATACACAAACCATCCCCCCTCCAATGAGAAAAGGGCGTCCACACCCACCAAACATGGGAAAAAGGGAGAAAGTGTCAATAAATCATAAATGCAGGCAACCAATTAATAAAAGTGGTGTAAAACAAGACAACATCAATCAAAGCAGTACCCATCAAAAGATTTGAAATGCCCATAAAATAAAACAAAGATTTAGATCATTATATCAATAGATATTTACCTTAGGTGGAAAAGTGACAAACGCATGACCGATGATAAATATTAGTGACAGTCAGTAAAGTGATTGGGTGATGATGATATAATTCATATAATATAGGTTAGCACGCATGTTGGCTAATTAAATTAGAAATGTTATTCAAATGGGAAATTTTCCTTTAGAAACGAATCCATATGTGGTAATAGGATAGAGAGAATTTGGTAGTGTGACATAGTACTTCAATATCACAAGAAGAGCCACTGTTGCTAGCAGGCGTTCATAGCCTCGACAGGGTTCCTTTTCAACCCCACGAATAAGCCAGATTCCTCCTTTTAGTATTTAGGTGATTCTACTTTTCTTGCTATAAAGAGACCACTATGCTGGCACGATAACTAGATAATGATAGTGCCATTCACCAGGATATAACAAAGTGACCAGGTTGGCTCGTGATGAGACCCCCTATCTTTTTGATAATTTTAATTATCAAGAAGGTCATTACCTTGTTGTGGTGGCCATGATGTAATGTCACCCATTATATCCTTATGATCATGGTAGGTTGACTCATACTGAGACCCCCTATCCTCTTTAAGAAAATGTTTTTTGCATTTTCATATTTTTATATTTTCATATTTTGATGTTTTTATTGTAAAGAGAGGGGGGCTCATTTACTCCTTAAGAGTCAGGGATGGCGTAAGAAGTAAAAAAAGTTGCAGCGAAAATTATGCTTTTACCCCCATATCATCATATCAAAGCAGTTTATCCATTTGAAAGTGTCAAAGATAAACCAACATGGTAATAAAATAATAAATCATTTTATGATATGTCAAAAGGGAAGATATTCAGCCAGTCATTATAGAGATGCACCATGTCAGCTTTTGAATAAAGATGACCATCAAAAGGTTTCATAAGTCATAATGATATTAACATTACTGTTTTTCTTTACCTTAGGCACAAATCCAACTACATGTCTTTTATTCAAAAAATAGAAGAGAGAGAAAATGGAAAAATAATGACTGGCGATGAAACAACAAAAATAAGTCACAACTATTCATTCTACCAAACTATGGTCGTTCAATTGATTGAACAACAACTGTTCAATTGATCAAACATCAAACACGCAAAAGAAAAATTAGGGCTATTCAATTGATTGAACAACATACACACAAAAGAAAAATCAGGGTTGTTCAACTAATTGAATAACAATCATTCAATCGATTGAACAACATACTCACAAAAAGAAATTAGTGCCATTCAATTGATTGAACAACAGTGGTTCAATCGATTTGAACAACAAAACACACAAAAAGTGTTGTTCAATTTATTGAACAACAAAACACGAAAAAATTGCTATTTAATTGATTGAACAACAATCATTCAATCGATTGAACAACAAAACACATGAAAACAAATAAGTGTTATTCAATTGATTGAGAAACAATTGTTCAATCGATTGAACATCAAAACAAACAAAGTGTTGTTCAATTGATTGAATAACAATTGTTCAATCGATTGAACAACAAAACACACAAAGTGTTGTTCAATTGATTGAACAACAATTGTTCAATTGATTGAACAAAAAAACACACAAAGATCGTTCAATTGATTAAACAACAATTGTTCAATCGATTGAACAACAAAACATGCAAAAAGTGTTGTACAATTTATTGAACAATAATCATTTAATTGATTGAACAACAAAACACACAAAAAGTGTTTTTCAATTGATTGAACAACAATCATTAAATTGATTCGACAACAATCGTTCAATTGATTGAACAACAAAACACAGAAAAGTGATGTTCAATTGATTAAATAGAAATCGTTCAATCGATTTAACAACAAAACACATGCAACCAAATAAGTGTTGTTCAATTGATTGAACAATAATTACTAAACACACCTAGAAACAAGAGAAATGCTCATATTTACATCGTGATGCCTAACTAGATTGCGACCAACCATAAAAGAATATATACATTTTGGATTTTATGCATCTATGGTTCATTTATTTTGAGTTTAGTCTCAGAGTTTCCATAGTAGAAACCATATTTGTCAACGTTTCAAATCCCAACAGGGATCCATCATCAGGGCCAATCTGAATGATCATACATTATTTACAGCTGAAGAAAGATACATTTTTACGAGAGAAACGTTGCTAGGTCATCACTCCCTGTAGCTAAAATTTGCATAGTGGGGTCATCACGTACATGTTGACAAAAGGAATCTTTGGTGAGTGGTTTTTTATAAAGATGAACTTGATGCCCATTCACCTTGAAAGAATGGCCAAACCTGTCAATGGTAGCCAGAGTGAGAGTATCATTGTCATGTGCTTCTTGAATTTCATAAGGGCCAAACCACCTTATCTATAACGTTCCTAGAAATTCTTGGAATTTGGAGTCATAGAGAAGTGCCAAATCTCCTTTTTGAAATGTCTTCTTTTTAATAAGATTTTCGTGCCACTTTTCCCTTTGCTAATGAAAAATTGCAGTGCCTTGTAGAGCAAGTAGTCGAGCCTCGGCAAATTCATTTATTTATTGAAGTTGTTTAGTTTTGGCTTCTATCAGATCCAATCCCATTTCTTGAGCTGTTCTAAGTAGCTTTATTACAAATTCAATAGGAAAGATAGGCGCTTTGCCAAATACAATTTGGTACCGATAATATCCAATAGTATTTCGCCAAGTTGTGTGATAGGCCCACAAGGCCTCTGGAAATATAGCTGGCCAGTCCTGCCGATGTGTTGACTCTGTCTTGGTCAGAATTGTTTCATTGACCTTATTGGTGCTTTCAACCTGCCCATTCGCCTACATGTGGTATGGGGAAATGAATCTATGTGTAATGTGGTGGTTCCTTAGAGTGGCTATAATCTTGGTTTGATGGTGGATGAAATGGGCAAACAAAATCCAATGCCCATCATTCGAAATGTTCTATTACCAATTGGAGTTGCAGCGACATTTCATCAGATTGAGCAGGCCGACCCATCGTTTGGAAACTATCACAAGCCTGGGCATATTTCTTAGCATCTTTAAAAATAGTGGGCCAATAATAGCCCATATCTAGTACCTTATGCCCTATTCTACGATCTGTGAAGTGTCCTCCGTAGGGACATCATGACAAGCCTTAAGGATGTCATAAATTTCATGATCATGAATGCATCTGTGTATACACATATCAGACCGTATATGAAAAAGGTATCTTCCAATCCAAGAAAACTTGGTGCTATGCTAGACAATCTATTTCCTTTCCCTTGCTATCATGTGCCTGCCCAACTTTCCTACTGCTACATAGTTTGCTAAATCTACATACCATGGCATTTTGAGTCCAATGCCAATGGATCCTTTATCTTTGGAACTCAAGGCAGAAAATCAGCAACTCAGTTTTCCTTCCCCAGACAATCTTTGATGGTGATATCAAACCCCTGCAAAAGAAACAACCAACGAGTCACTCTACCATTTGTAATAAGTCTGTTAGTTAAGTACCTAATGGCAGAATGATCAGTACACAGAAAAACTTGATTGTTAGTTATATAATGTCTAAATTTGTTTATGGCATAAACGGTAGCTAATAATTCCTCTTCTGTTACTGTATAATTAAGTTCAACGGTAGTAATATTTTTTCTCATATAATATGTAGCATAAGGTTTTCTATCCTCCTCTTAGCTGCATCTGATGCATCCGTGGAAATGTGAAAGGTTAGCTCCTAGTTAGGTCCATGTAATACTGATTCCGTTGAAACTAATTTCTTAAAATCTATAAAAGATGTGTCACATTTGTCAGACCATTTGAAGTCAACATTTCCTATTAAAGCATATAAAGGCGCATCAATTTGTAAATCGAGCGAGGCTCTAAGTGTAAAATGCATCTTAGATTTTGTAGGTAATAGATAGATGCGAAGGCATGGTTAGAGGATAGAAGTGGATTTGAAAGTATTGGCCTGCATATCCAAGGAAGCTACATACCTCAGTTCGAGTATAGGGTGTAGGTAGTAAGAGAATTACCTGTATCTTTTCTCAATCTACCTGTATCCCTACTGCAGAAATGTTGTTAGGTCCCTATACTACTAGTGTAACGCCTTATTGTTATTAGTACAACCCCCTTATTATATTGTTGTGCCCATGTAGTCCCCATATTTTTATTATTGTGCCCCATAGAAGCCCACTATTGTTATTATTGTGACCTTACATTATTATTGTTATTTCGGCTTTCATAATATTATGACCCCTTAGACTCCTATATATAGAAAGGAGGTCTTTTCATTTGTATCATCAAAGAATTGTTCATTTGTGTAATGCAAAGGAGGTTTCCCCCTCAAAGAGGCTTATTTCTAAGGTGTTCATATAACTTTTCTATCTTTTTGTGAGTTGGTTTCATAACATTTGGTATCAGAGCTTTGGATTCTAGGGTTTTGCTAATCCAAACAAGTCATTTTTGTATTTTCACTATACATTTTTTCCTGGGATGTTTTAGAACCTTAAGAAAAACCCATTTGAGAATAAATCTTGTTGAACCGCTCATCTGAATTTCAGATCTATTCTCGCTATATTTTCAGATATATGATATGAGGAAGTTAGGGTTTTTGTAGACTCCCGAATTAAATCCTAAACTGGTGACCTTTGGAAAATCATCATAACTTTCTCTCTGAGCAACAAATTGAAATTTAGTAAGAAGTTGCAGAAAGAGGACAAACTGTAGTTTTCTATACATATTTTTTAGATCCGAAGGTCGAAACAGTGACACGTGGCACATCATACAATTTTCCTCTACTGAAACATTATATAATCTGATCATCATAGAAGAATAGGCATAAATATTTCTAGGAGAACCAAATTCTGATTAGACTTGTGGGTTAGAAAGAGGACTTGAAGGGCTACTGCAGGGGACAATTTTAGAAGTTTGAGATCTGAAAGTACAGAGTTGGAATCATTTGAAGATCGAGTTCCTGAAATCAAGAAAAGGTGATATGAGGAAGTTTGATGGAAAGGATCTAGTAAATTGGATACTATAGATGGAGAAATATTTTTATCTACATGGTGTACCATTGTTACAAAAGGTATGTATTGCATCTTCATATTTAGAACCGGATCAATTTTTATGGTATAAAGGGCTTTTTTCTCCTAAACAACTTGTTACATGGTCAATTTTCATGGAGGAAATGATAGCACATTATGAGGATACAAAGAGCAACACCTTCCTTAGAGAAACACCACAACAATTGGAAGAAAAAAGAGAAAAGGGCTTTGTTACAAAGTGGAAAGAAAAATTATGGCAACAAGGAAGTCTACCCGTCACAACTATAAAGATGGAAGTGTTGTTTCTCCTAGCCTTCCACAACCTACAACGGTTACACCACAACAATTGGAAGAAGAAAGAGAAAAAGGCCTTTGTTACAATTGTGATAACAAATACATTAAAGGTCATACGTGTGCTGAGAAGAAATTATTTTAGATTGATTGTGGAGAGGAGGAAGAAAATGATCAAGAAAACTCAAAAGAAGAGTATATACACCAAGAACCAACCCCAGAGAAAGAAGAAATGAATCCGACCATATCTTGTAAAGCATTGGAAATAATTACCACTACTAAAAATCTCAAGGTACAAGGACAAATCAAGAAGAAAAAGGTTCAAGAAATGAAAGATCACATTGAGAAAGAAGAAATGAATTTGACCATATCTTGTAATGCATTGGATGAAATTACCACTCCTCAAAATATCAATATAGAAGGACATATCAAGAAGAAAAATGTTGAAGAATTGAAAGATCACATCGAGTCTCAAGGAATCAATCCAACCATATCTTGTAATGCATTGGATGAAATTACCACTCCTAAAACTATCAATATAGAAGGAAATATCAAGACTAAAAAGGTAAGAGTGTTGATTGATTTGGGAAGTACCCATAATTTTATTTGTTGTAATATAGTCAAGGAATTGAATTGCTTCCTATATCCAGCACTGGAATGTCAAGTGATGGTTGCAAGTGGAGGAACCATAGAAAGCTCTGGAAAGTGCCATAATATCAAGCTATCCATGGGAGAATATGTATTGAATAGCTAAATGATTTTCATTCCAATGGGTGGTGCTAACGTTTTACGAAGATTCCAATGGCTACAATCTTTGGGTACGATAGCTTTTAATTTTCAAGAACTTTTCTTGAAATTGTTTTGGGAAGGAAAGGAAGTTGAATTGAGGGGTATCGAAGGAAAACCTGGAAATATAATCAACTCTAATAGCATGAGAAAGCTTCTAAATAAAGAACAATGAGGTGTAATTGCACAACTATGTTCACTAGAGGATCCCACATCAAAATCATGTATTCCTCCAGATCTCCAAAAAGTTTTGGACAATCATTCCAAGGTATTTGAGACTCCCAAAGGCCTCCCACCTATTCATGATCATGATCATTCTATTCATTTGATTCCACAAACTGTTCCTCCAAACATTAGGCCTTACATATATCCATATGCCCAAAGGAGTGGGAAGTCATTCAAAAGTTGCAAAAGGTCCCAGTTCAAACAGTATTGCGAGAACTTGACAAGGAAGGAAAAATAATATCGAAACCCGAGGCAGTCACAAAACTGAGAAATCAAAAGCTACGAAATAGATCAATTTCAGAGGATCTCATTAAGTGGAAGAACTTACCTACTGAAGATTCCACATGGGAGGACAAGAATTTATACAGAAGCATCAAGAACTGCTCAAGCGTTGAGGACAACAATCTTTGAAGGAGAGGGGCATGTTAGGTCCATATAATACAAGTGTAACCCATTATTGTTATTAGTACAACCCCCTTATTATATTTTTTTTCCCATGTAATCCCCATGTCATTATTATTGTGCCCCATAGAAGCCCATTATTGTTACTATTGTGCCCTTACATTATTATTGTTGTGTCGGCTCTGATTATATTATGACCCCTTAGACTCCCATATATAGAAAGGAGGTATTTTCATTTGTATCATCAAATAATTGTTCATTTTTGTAATGTAAAGGAGGTTGCCCCCTTGAAGAGGCTTATTTCTAAGGTGTTCATCTATCTTTTCTATCTTTTTGTGAGCTGGTTTCATAACAAAATGTAATGTCCCAGGATTATGCCTTCTGTCATCATCATTTGACACTTGACATTGCTTAAACACAACTTGGTAGCGATGCATCATTCCAAAACCTTATCTAATGTTTTTAGTGCTTGATCAATGTCATCCCCATATGGGGTAAAGTCATCAATGTAAACTTCAAGTCCTTCATTTATCAGATCAACAAAAATGTTGAGTATAGCTCTTTGAAATGTAGCTCAGGCATTGGATACTCCAAATGATAAGACTATGTACGTGAATGCACCCCAAGGATAGGTAAAGGTTGTCTTGTCTTGGTCTTTAGGGTAAATTTGAATCTGATTGTAGCCACTTAAGCCATATAAAATAGAAAGGAATTGATTACCTGACAGAGTATCAAGGACTTGATCAAGAAATGGAAGAGGGAACTGATGTTTCTGTATTGCCTTGTTCAATTCTCGATAATCCAGACAGATATGCCACTTCCAATTTTTCTTAGGGACAACTACCAATGGAGAGACCAATTTTCCATCTGAAATGGGGTAAATGAAATTCACGTTCAACAGCTTCTATAGCTATTCTTTTACAATGTCCTTGAGATGCAGATTTGATCTCCATTGTGGATACCAGATAGGATGTGCATCCTTTTCGGTGTAGATATGATGTCTACATAACTATGGGTCTATGCCCTTCATGTTAGGATAGTCCCAGGCAAAAACCCCTTTATATTTTTGCAGGAGATGAATGAGTTTTTTCTGTTGGTCATTGTCCAGGCTATCATTAATGTTTAAAACCTTACCTAGTCCAATTTCAATAGGCTTGCTATTATGAAAAACGGTTGTCTGGATATGATGATCATCAGTATCTTTCAAGGGGTCTTCAAAGGCTTCATTGTCAAGAATTGATTTTAACATTTGACAATTTACATTGTTCAGATTAGCTAGTTGATTGATAAAGTTGTTGATAACATCATATTTAGTCTGATTCTTGAATTCAAGTGCCTCTACTACTGTAAGTGGTGAACGGATTCTTTCTTCCAGGTATGCAAGTGGTTGTTTATGTATTTTTACAATGGGCAGACTTGGTTTGGTAGGAGGATATAATAAAATATTTTTTACAACATCCCCTCTAGCAATGGCCAGGTTACCCTCTTTGCAGCCTATATAAGCATTAGTTGTTGCCAACCAAGGTCAGCCGAAAATTAGAGGGTGCCCATCCAATCGAATCTTTGGGTTTATAATGAAAAAATCTACTAGATACTCCCATGAATCAACAGAAATAATAACAACCTGTAAATTTCCCTCTAGTCTTACCACCAAACAATTAACAAGTTCTAGTAGGGTGGTGGTTGGATCCAGAGTTGTAATACCAAGTGTCTTACAGGATTCCATTGTTAAGATGTAATGGATGCACCTAGATCAACTAGTGTGTTTGAAAAGGAGGGGCCATATATTTTAACTGTAACTATGGGATTCCCAGGATCTTCATACTTACCAGAGTTTTCCCTCCCAAGAGAAAATGAGACAAGCTCCCTGCAACGTGAATAGTGGGTGAAGTTTTTGCTTTCCTCACAAACTTGTTCACACATAGCTCTTTAATTGTTTTAGCATAAATAGGAATATCTTGGATGGCCTAGAGGAGAGGAATTTTAATACAAATATTTTTTTAGTTCCCCTACAAGATCAAAGTCTTGATAAAAAACTGGTTTAGGTATTGTTAACCTTTTAGGTAATGGGGGAGAAGAAACTATGAGTTTTTCGGGGTCTTTATGTTCATCTGTATCTTCTCCTTGTTTTATTTCTATTTCAGTCATAGTCGATGGTGTATGTATGGGTGAGGTTTCTAACTCAATTTATGGTTGGTCCCTATTCTCCCTATGGGTGATGATGCATCCTATCCTCAATCTAAGTTCATTACATTCTTTTTTTTCAATCTCATAGTCTGAGATTTCGACAATTTGGACCAGCTGAATCGGTCTGTTATAGGGATTCATATTCGGTTGAGCTGGCAATTGAGGACGTAGAAGGGGATGAGGATTTTGTTGTAATGGATGTGGGGTTGATAGTGTAGGTTGAGGTTGAGAACATATCACCATAGGTGTATTGGATAACCCTAAAGGTTGCTGCCAATTCAAAGACCAGTTCAGATTTTGTGAAGTAGAGGTAGGCCACTAGGATGGATATGTATTACCTTGCCAAACAGGAGTAAAAGGATAATTCGGCCAGCCATTACCCAGAAAATTGTAGGAATTTACAGGGTAAGTTCCTCAGACAGAACACCAAAAGGACACCGCTCACAAACAGATCACAGATCAATACACTAGTATTTTGACGTGGT
>APFE031426879.1:156166-174496 GCA_000404065.3 Pinus taeda
ATGCACGGTTAACCTACAAATGACCCTCCATGCACTTTAAATAGAATTCATGGACCAATCAGGTGTCAAGCCACGGATGAAGTGTCGGTAATACCGAGGAGAGAATGAACCGTCAGATCACTACATATCGTGACCGTCGAATTGTAAGTTACAAAATGTACAATGGTAATGAAACACACTTTACCTAACTCTATACCTAACTCTATACTAGACCAAGTTGAACTTAACTATTTCCTATGTGTCGGAATATCCTAACAAAAATACTGAGTTGGTCAAGGTGTCATAGGAAATGGTTGGGAGTTCCAATTTGAGTAAGGTGATTGACCTTGCCATGTTGCCCTAAGATTCTTTTTCTTATTAAATGATGAAGAAGGAAAGAACTAGAATGTGTCTTGTGACATACTTGTGGGTTTGGCCTGCCACTGTCGATGCTGGTTAATTAAGTATATTGGTTCTATCTCTTCTTCTACTTCTTTGAAAACTTCTTCTAGCCCTCGAAGTGATGGACATTGTTCAGTGGCGTAATCCTTGGCACAAATGGCACATGTTTGGACCATGTCCAATGGACACTCCTGTTGGCTATCCTTTTCCCGACAATGTGGGCAGAAAACAACCAAGTTATGTTCTACTAAGGCTTGTTTCTTTTTAGCCTATAGGACATCCAACTGTGTTGTAAGGGTTCCCAGGATGTTTGTCTTGAATTATTCTAGGAGGTTACCAATTTCCATTCTTATTATGCCTCCACTGTGTGTTTTTCTTCCTTTGGTCATAGGATCTCGGCTTCCCTACCGATGCGTGTGCTAGCTCGTGAACACCTGATACACAAGTGAGTGATGTAATCATAATCTTGTTGAGAAATATCTCCTTTCCCCATCAAATTTAGAGTTTCTATCCATTCTTCTTTCATTACCTTAATTAAGATAGCTCTCAAGACTTCTTTTTGTAAAATGGTGTGAGGGGATCTCTGTGAATTATACTGAAACATTTTGACATATTCTTCTAGAGTTTCATTATCCTTCACAGCCATATTAAATATTTCATATTTAAATTCCATAGTCTTGTAAAAGTCCTGGTATCTTGTGAGGAAAGAAGTTTTCATGTCATCCCAAGAGTTAATAGTAGGTCTACCTAAACCCATGAACTACCTCAAAGCTGCTCCTTTTAGAGTAAAAGGGAATAGTTTTAATTATTGAGGTTAGTGGTATAGTCATACCCTCTACAGAGGACATCAAACTCGAATAAGAAGGCATCTAGATCCTCTGTGATGATCCCATGAAAAGTTGGGATGCTTTGCAAGGGAATAAATTTCATCAGGGTATTGGCCACTTGGGTGACTATGGGGTATTCCAATGTTGAGGTCTGACCTTGAGGTACTTGGTTTTATATTTGGTAGAAAATGCACCAATACCCTTTGAGGATTTCAGGGAGTGCTATTCAGGTAAGCAAAGCATTCCCAATCTGAGTTGGTTTTGTAGCACTACCCAGATCTAGGATCATAGGAGATCCTTGTTTAGACAACTGTGGTCTTGCCTTAGTAGTTCCACTAGTTTCTCCCTCTCCTTCTCTTAAGTTACACGATTTTCCCTCTTGTGGAGGACCAAAATGTAAATTTGTTGTAACTTAAAAACTCTGTTTAGATCCTCCAATTTGGTTATTAATCTCAGTGTAAGCTATAAATGGTGAGCCTCCTACTTGAGGGATTATAGTAGAGCTTTTTCCAGATATAGATTGGAATCCTACCAATGCTTGAGACTCTTCTTTTCTTAATATTTCATCTAAAAACTTTGTTCTCCCAAGGTTCACCAATCACTTGGGTTTTTTGGATTTAGGTGGGGGGTTATGATATTTTTTGTTAGGATATTCCAACACATAGGAAATAGCTAAGTATAAATTGGTCTAGTATAGAGTTAGGTAAAGTGTGTTTCTTTAATATGTACTTTTGTAACATACAATTTGATGGTCACGATATGTTGTAGACATTAAGTGATCTGATGGTTCATTCTCTCCTCGGTATTACCAGCACTTGATCCGTGGCTTAACACTCGATTGGTCCATGATCTCTATTTAAAGAGCATGGAGGGTCATTTGTAGGGTGACCATTCATGAGAGAAGTTTTCGTAAATTTTCTTTCTTTTACATTAATAAATTTCTTGAAGTGGTTGCGTTATCTCAAGTTGTGGGTTGTTTCCCTTTTTGAGGGTTTTAACCATGTCAAGAATACTGGTGTATTGATCCGAGATCTGTTTGTGAGCTGTGTCCTTCGGTGTTCTATCTGAATAACTTACCCTATAAATTTTTACATGGTATTAGAGCTATTTGAGCACTGCATCTGTTGGAGATACAAATCGAAAGCCAGTACAAGTGCATGCGACTGTCGTTTTCTAGATCTACTTTTTTTTACTGCTTTCAGGTTGAGAGGACTACTCTACTGTGTTAGGAGCATTTATTCTAGTGAGGAACCCCTTTTGCTTCACGCAAAAAGGTTTCTGGTAGCCCTAGCTACGTCACTTTTATGATCTAGAGGTATAGATTTTTTTTGCAATTTTAGTTATTCATCTCTCTCTTTATTTCGGTTTATTTAGCTCTCTGTTTTTTTTTATTACCAGATCTATACCTTTCATTTCTGCATATGCTATTTGCCTTGAGACTCTATGCAATATGGGTAAATCAGAAGTAGAAAGGAGGGATTTTTCTCATGCGTATGCTCTTTTCTGTTGCACCTTACTGTGATCACAAAAAATCAGAAAAATTTAGGAAAATATTTAGTTTCTGGAAAAAG
Organism: Pinus taeda; assembly: GCA_000404065.3. NCBI lineage: Eukaryota > Viridiplantae > Streptophyta > Pinopsida > Pinales > Pinaceae > Pinus > Pinus taeda. The sequence goes on from APFE031426879.1 coordinate 158,946, forward strand.
CTAACTTCAATCCATAAGGTTTGGTTTTTTTGTATGTCCGTGTTTGGTTGTGTGATTTTTTTTTTTGTAGGCAAAAAGAGTTTTTTCAAGTAAACACGCACCCCAAAGCTTTAGTGACTGAAAAAAAAAAGACCGCTTCCTCTTTGCCAAAATTTACTAACATTTTAAACTAGCTCACTTGGTTCGATGTTGTTTTATGAGAATAAAGGTCTTTAGTTCAAGTCTTTCTTTTTTTTGAGTTACTTTTTCAAAGGACACATGTAGCTTATGTTTTAAAGTTACTTTATGCAATAGTGTTCTCACCCATTATAAAAGGTGAATCACTTATAATTCAAAAGTCTCTTTATCTTTTATTTAAGTTACAATTTAGTGGGTAGCTCATAAAGTACCATTGTAAAAGTGACTTTCACTTATTTATAAAAGTGGCTGACATACAATATTTTTTTAAAGTGAGCTAATTAGATTAAGTTCGAAAGGGGGGAGAGGGGGAGGATTTTCTTTTTTCAATTTAAAATTATCATTCACTTCCACACATTCACAAACTTCGTTGGCATTTTCAACAACTTTTGTTCAAAAAGTCATAACTTCTTAATCAAGAAGCCATTTTCAGAGCTGTGTTTTTAATCAACCTAATTTTTCAAGACATTTCCACTAGAACACTTAGTTTCAACATCTATAGCTTCAGTTTGTGTTAAAATAGGAAGTCCATGCCAAGTTATTCTTGACATAACCAACTACTTCCAATGGTGGTCCTACATTATGGATTTACTTAGAAGTAAAGGTCTTTACAGAATAGGCTTAGACCAAGAAAATAAACCTGAAGATGAAGATAAGGTAGCCAAATGGGAAAATAGGCAAGATCAAGCACATGGGTTGATAGGGATGTCTATTTATCCAAACCTTAGATTCCATATCGTAGAATTTGGTACCCCTATTGAAGCAATGAAACAACTCACTAAAGTTTTTGGAATTAAAAATGAAATTAGAGCCCATCAACTTGAAAATTAGTTGCTTACGTTGGACCCCAATAATTTTTCTTCCATTGAAGATTTTTTTTCGAAGTTCAAGACCCTTAGACTTCTCTTGGAAGTGTTGAGGTTAAGAAAGAACTTGGTAGCCTTATCTATTCCATTTTTACTTAGTTGGGACTAGCCTACTCTGTTTTTGTTTCCACCTTCCATTCTACAAGAGAAGCCTTTATTTCTCAAGGACAAGACTACAAGTCCTGCCCCTTTTGATGCCTTTTGTGATTATTTAATAATAGAACAAGAAAAACTCTTACATATTGGCCTTCTTAATCTTGGAAACTCTTCTGAGAAAGCCTTAGCCAACCAACAACAACAAAATTCAAAGAATCCTAGGAAGCAGTATCCCAAAAAGAATGGTCCTAAACCAAACAAGGATCCTATGCAATTTTAGTCTCAAAATGAAACAATTCAACAAAATGATAAGGAAAATAAAAACAAAGGCAAGAAGACTGATAAACATTGAAACTTTTTTAATCAAGATGGCCACTCAGAATCCAAATGCTTTAAGAATATGGAAGCCTTGGAAGCAACAATGAAGAAGCATAATATCCATTTGGAGCACTCTTCAACTTCAACCTCACCTTCAGAAATAACAAGTTCATTTAGACAATGGTTAATTTAATGATGTCTTATGTGTTCCAACCTTATCCTACAACCTTCTATCTGCATATCAGATAACTCATTCAGGTGAAGGTAAAATCGTTGAATTTTCACCTTGTGATATTGTAATTAAGGACGTAAGAGATCCTAAATAGATTTTAGCTACTACCATTGTTGATGATTCTACAAGGGTGTATAAGTTTAACAACTTTGGGTCATCAACTCTTCCCTCTATATTTGTTGCTCATAATGAGGAAGTGAGCAAACTTTGGCATGAGCGATTTGGTCACTTAAACTATCACTCCCTTGAAAATGTATGTAAACAAAATATGGTGAGAGGCCTTCCTATGGTATCTTGCAGAGATGGTGTTTGTTCTGGATGTGTACTCGGAAAACATCATTGATGTAATTTTGAGAAATGTTCCTCTTGGCACACCTCAGGCCCTTTACAATTTGTGCATAGTGATTTATGTGATCCACTTCTAGTTGTTTCATTCTCTAGCTACAAGTATTTCTTAACTTTATTGATGATTTCTCCAGATGCACTTGGGTATACTTCTTAAAACTCAAGAGTGAAGTATTTAACATGTTCTTGGCCTTTAAGGCCTTTGTAGAAAAATAATCTAGACATCAAATTCCTAATTTAAGATCTGATAATGGTGAAGAATATGTTAACAACAAATTCATCAACTTTTGCACTGAGCATGGAATTCAAATGCAACATACTGTTCCATATACTCCAAAGAAAAATGGTGTAGCTAAAAGGAAGAATCGCACCTTAAAGGAAATGGCTAATTGTATGCTTCAATATAAAGGACTTATTCTTAATTTTTGGTCAGAAGTAATTGACTGTGCAAATTACATAGTAAATCACACTCCTACTAAGTTTTTAAGGAATATCACTCCAGAGGAAGCATGGAGCTCAATTAAACCAGATGTCAGTCACTTTTGTGTTTTGGGAAGTGAAGCATGGGCCCATATTCCAGATAAGAAACATAATGCGTTAGAAACTAAGAGTGAAAAATCTATTTTATTGGATATTTTGAAGATTTCAAAGGATATAGACTTATTCCACTTAAGTCGAAAAATGTTATCATTAGAAGAGATGTAAAGTTTGTTGAAAATATATTGGCCTATGAGCCTAGTTTGGCAGATGTGCCACCTCTTTCTATTGCTTCCACTTCTAAAAATATTTCTTGTTGAGATGATGATGGTGAGTACGACAATCCTCCCTTGCCTTCTAAGCATTCTCTTGAGCTCCTTAACTTACAAAATGGGTCTATGCTACTCAAGATGCAAAAGGTTCTCTTGCAAGTGATCCTACAAATCAGCGACATACACGTTCTCTGTTCGATAGAGCCTCTTCTTTACTGGCTCAAGCTTTAGCGAATTATGATCCTGACACCTTTACAGAAGCTTCAAGCCATCCAAATCGGGACGTAGATATGAACAAAGAATATCATTCATTATTGGTAAATGATACATGGGATCTTGTTCCTCTTCGAAAGGGATAAAAACTTGTTATATTGAAATGAGTTTACGGAACCAAGTTTGGAGCAAATGGAAAAATTGATAAACGTAAAGCTCATCTTGTTGCTAAGGGTTTTTCACAAGTTGAAGGCATTGACTATACTGAAACCTTCTCCCCTATTGCCAAAATGAACTTTATCCACCTTATTCTTTCCCTTGCCGCCTCTTTCAAATGGGAAGTCCATCAGATGGATGTTAAGTCTTCCTTCTTGCATGGGGCCTTGCATGAAGAAATCTATATGGAACAACCTCATGGCTTTATACAAACATACTCTAGCCTTGTATGTCAGCTTCAGAAATCCCTTTATGGTCTCAATCAAGCCCCTCAAGCTTGGTATGCTAAAATGGGTAGATTTATTTTGGATATTGGCTTTTCTAGGTGTCATTCTGACAATATTGTCTACAACAAGAAAGTGGGTAAGTCACTTATCATTCTTGTTATTTATGTTGATGATCTTATCCTTACTTGTAATGATACGAATCTTATAACCCATGTGATGTGTAACCTTAAAAATTAGTTTGAGATGACTCACTTAGGACACTGGGAATATTTTCTTGGTGTTCAAGTATTGCAATCCATGGAATGTATTTCCCTTTCCCAGTCCAAGAATGCCTATGATATTCTATGCCACTTTCACATGGATGAATCTAAGCTAGCAACTTCTACATTTTAGTCTGGAGCCAAACTTTTAGTCACTTGTACTTCCCCTTAAGCTGATACTACCTTATACTGCCAACTTGTAGGAAAACTTTTGTATCTGACCCATACTCATCCTGACCTTTCTTTTGATGTTGGCCTTATTTCCTGGTTTACGAAAAAACCACATGAAAGTCATTGGAAAGGAGCCAAAAGAATACTTTGTTATGTTCGAGGTGCAATTTAGTTTGGGATTCATGGCATTGCAAAAGTATCTCCTTTATTGGTTGGTTTCACTGATTCTGATTAGGCTAGTGACCTTGATGATCAAAAGTCTACTGCAGGTTATGTGTTCACTCTTGGTTTTGGACCTATTACATGGGCTTGTAAGAAACAGAGTTCCATTTCTATTTCTCCAGTAGAAGTAGATTATCATTTCACCATAGAAGCTAGTAAGGAAGCCCTATGGATTTGTCAGATCTCATCAAAGTTTGTCTTTTAGCAGCAGTATCCAACTACACTTTGGTGTGATAATCGAAGTGCCATTCAAATCTTCAAAGATCTAGTCCAACATTTTCACAACAAACACATTGATATATACATGCACATCATCAGAAAGCTCATTCATGACTATGTTCTTGAAGTGAAATATTGATCAACCAATGATCAAGTTGCAAAAATCTTTAGAAAGCCTCTCACAAAGGCGAAGTTTACTAAACTTCAATTTATGGTTGCAGTTCAGGAAGTTGTCATTAAGGGGGGATAGGCTCTAATGCCTCCTTCCTTCTCCTATTGTGTCATATTTGTACATCCTTTAATCCTATCCTAAGTTTTTCTTAAGGGGGGATGTTAGAATATTCTGACACATAGTAAATAGTTATGTATAACCTGGTATAGTATAGAGTTAGGTAAAGTGTGTTTCTTTACCATGTACTTTTGCAACATACAATCCGAAGGTCACGATATGTTCTACACATTAAGTGATCCAGTGGTTCATTCTCTCATTAGTATTACTGACACTTGATCCATGGCTTAACACCCAATTGGTCCATGTTTTTAGTGAGACTTTTTGTAAGCTTTTCCGGTGGGTTTTCCCAGTCAAATTTCCCTAAAATCTAGCAACAATTTATTGAAATCACAAGCTTGATAGGTAATCCCTACAAAATCAAAGTGTCCTAGGGGTCTTCCAGGGTGCTGAATCCAAATATGAAGTTAAAAAACCAGTGTAAATAACATAAATCAAGATTTAACCTCAAATGTTTTCATCAGATTCCAGCATCAAAAAGCCCAAAAAGTCGCACTAAAGACAACTCCTTTAAAGAGCATGGAGGGTCGTTTGTAGGGTGGTTGTTCATGAGAGAAGCTTACGTAAATTTTCTTTCTTTTACATTAATAAATTGCCTAAAGTTCTCGTGTTGGCTTAGGCCATGGGTTGTTTCCCTCTTTAGAGGTTTTAACCATGTCAAGAATACTGTTATATTGATCTGTGATCTATTTGTGAGCGGTGTCCTTTGGTGTTCTATCTAAGGAACTTACCCTATAAATTCCAACTTTTTTCTATCTTTTTATTCCTAGTCATTCATAAAAAACCTATTCATATTTAACGTCTATACAATTATTGAAAAGCGGGTTGAGGAGCAAGCACTTTACTTGCTAGTTATGCAGGTTCTTAACTCTCGTTTTTAAAACCCAATTATTTTATAGTAAGCTAAATAGAAATCAGTTTGAAACACTCTCCCCGGCAACGAAGACAAAATTTTGGTGCACTAAGATGTCTTATTACAAGAAATCTTAATACCTACATTAATCATCAACCTAATGCAAACAACTCTAAAAGAAATGCGAAACACACTCTGAAGTCCACTTAATCTATTCAACAAGAAACTGAGTCAGAATGCAAATAGAAAGAACCACTCTCAACAATCTAAGTCGTATTGAAACTAATTAATTTAACATGAAGGAAACTATGACAATTGAACAACAAATAACGATATAGACATATCATGGAAAGCAATCAACTCTAGCTTTGAAAGTTGTGATAGTGTTATGCAACCAACTCACAAAATAGAAGAAAATATAGACAAACGCCTTCAAAATTAGCTTCTTTGAGGGGAAACCTCCTTTACATTACATAAATGAACATTCGTGGATGATACAAATGACTAAAACTCCTTTCTATATATAAGAGTCTAAGGGGTCAGAATATAATCAAAGCTGACATAATAATAACAACATAAGGGCACAACAATAACAATAGTGGGTTTCTATGGGGCACACTAATAACAATATGGGGACAATAGGGGCACAATAATAACAATAAGGGCTACAATGACAATAGTAATGGATGAATCACTAGTATTATAGCGACCTAACAGATAGCATTACTTAGAGTGAATAGAAATCTAATGCTAAACTTAACATAACCTATTCAATAAAGAGTATCTCACATATCAAACACACAACTAAATCTAGAATCTTGATTGAACAACAAATGCAAACTAGAATCATCAGTCCTCACCCTAATTAGAATGGTGCTAACTTTACAAACTAACAATAAGAAACAGTTAAGAATAAACAAAAATAATTATAACACAATTGAAGGAGAAGATCTCCTATTGATTGGGCCCAAAGTCTCCAGAAGTACCCACTATTATATATTCAAAATACGATTATAAATTAAATGCAATATTATTCATTAAAATCAATAACAGAGTTACAACATCACCATGATGCACGTATTATATGTCCAAAAAGAATACTTACAATATGAGAATTCCTAACTAGCTGTTCAATTCGCCTTATGGATTTATATAACCTTTGGAAAAGTAAATGAATAGTAGTGATTCCTCAGGATCAGTGGATATTAAGAATTTTGCAACACTCAATCCAATTTCATCATAGAATAGCATTGGTCCTCCTATTCTTCCACTATTTTCCATACTTGAGATGTTGTCTTTTTCATTTACTCATTGATGTTGTTCTATCGATTGAACACCAATCGTGAAATCTACGTCCCAATATATAAAGATAGTGAAAGTCATTTTTCAATGCCCATATTTATCTAATTTGTTACTAATCGATTTTACTCAGCTTTTGTTGTTGTTTCCTCTATTTTTATTCAAAAAATGGAGATAAACATGTGAATATAAATGCTTAATTAAGTTATTTACGAGGATAAAACATACATTTTCCTCAGCCCGACATTGTGCACCAACAAACCCCTAAATCACTGGACCTTTCGGAAATGACCTGCAAGCACATCGCAATCTCACCTGAAGCGATTATGGGAGGTTGCAGAACCATGTTTATGCAACTAGAGGGATATGCATGTTGTGGCCTCTATGTGTCTACTTATGCCTTATACCTACCTATAACTTTGTGCACATGAATAACTTTGTGCTAATGATTAACTATACAAGTTGGTACTTAATGTATAGGCATAACAGAAAATAGTATAACATGTATTCTTTTGCACAACTTAGTAAAACACATACATAATGATATCAATGACAATAGAGAATGAACATAGAAAGATACACAATTCTTTGCAGAAATTTCTTATTTATTAATAAGGGTCTTCAATACATGCTCTTCCATGACCTGTGAAACCATCTACAGGTGGTCTATGCACTCAGATAGAGACTCTTCAAGGCCTCTTCACACTGAGCTGCAGAGCCTTCCCCCAAAAATATAGACTCAAGAGAGAGAATACCAATAATCTATTATTAGTTGTTTCTTCTCTATTCGTAAAAGTACTGCATCTTCTTTATGTAAACTTCATTACTACAAGACCATATTCCACATACCATGGATTTGACAAAACAATGGATTAATATCTGAGACCTGTTACAAAATAAGGGACTTTTGACCCACCCCAAGGCCCCTAAATAGTGGGTAATGAATATATCTTTTCCATCTCAGCACACTTTGCTCCTAAAAATGTGGAATGTTTGACCAAAAACTTGGACAAAGTTTGGTTACGCACAATAATGCCATCAAATTTCTCCACCTACACCATGAGGAGTTTTACTGCCTCCTAGTCCCTAGGCTTTACTGCAACCCAGAGTCTGATTCACAGGTCACTAGGCTTGATCAAGGGAAACCATCTCTAGTATTTATCGTATATGCTTCCATTCACCAGTTGAGGATCCTTAGGCCCATCGAGGCACACAATACCTGGCTTTACCACAACCCACATTGCACTTCAGGGGTTACTAGGTCAGTGGCTTGACCGCAATCCACAGTCTAGTTTAGGGATCACTAGGCCATGTATTTTTTCTTTCAGAGATCCACCTCACTCAGCTTTGAATCCATCCTACAATCTAACTCCACCAAAAAATGAGAACCAATCACCTCAAGGCTATCTAGAAATGGAAATGCAAGGTTGAAGAACACTTTGACACCTGTAAAAATCGATGCCAATGACATCAAGAGAACCAAGAACACACATGCATGACCATGCATGAAAAATCTAGCAAGGAAATCCCATAAGAAAAGTGATACATGCAAGTAAACCCATTGTAGCCGGTTGATCTTCCTCTTCCTTACTTGATATTTTCTTCCACTTTTCCTTTCTTGATCCAATACTCAAGTGCTCCAAGAAAAATTTAAGTGTCCAAGAGCGAGAGAGAGAATAGAGAGAGAGTTCCAAAATTGAACTGACTAAAGGTACCAAATGCTCCTCATAAGCCTTTTTATTATTCTGGCCTCTATTTTATTCATTTTCCCATTATTTTCCTTCATTTTCCTCCTCACATGCAACCTCTAACCTTTCACATTGCTTTTCTCCTAATTTCCATTATTTTCATAAATAAATTGCCAAAAATTCCATTTTTCCTTTTGAAAGCCTTTTCCATTGCCTTTTCTAATTTCCTTAGTCATGATAAACCAAACGAACACCCACACTAGGATGTTTTTTCCGAACATTCAGCTTGGAACAAGTGTCCCATAACCATTGTTATTATTTTTTCCTTTATTAAATTGATTTACATGCAATTTTCACCATGTTTATTACACTTCCTTCAAAGATTCCTTACAGTTGGAACTACTTCCAGAGAGAGATCAATATTCTTCTTGAAGTCTTTATCCTATATCTTCCTTTGATGTGAGCTCTATTTAGACTTGATCTTCTTTAGTAGAAACCCTTATAGGTACTCTACTAATGAGTCTTCAATCCTTCTTGAAGTCTTGTTCTTCAACCTTCCCTTGAGAGTTTCCTTTTCTCTTCCCCTTGAAAAGTGTTTCCTTCTTGTGTCCTTCCAACTTCCTTCCTTTTTCAACTTAACTCTAATGCCATGTTGTGAAATGGATAGTAGCAACTATTAACTCCATTTTCTTAACCCTGATATTTACTTGTGAATTTTATTAATCTTCTTTATGTTATTTAGTTATATCTTTTCTTCAAACAATATCAAGAAGAACAATAATAGAAATAGAGGGTACATATTTAAGGTCTCAGCAAGGGAAAACTAGAAACTCTTCTCTTAAAATCTACTTCAAATGAGATACAAATACCAAAACCCTATATCAAGTCCCTCTCTTAGTACGGAGTCAGCCCTTCCTCAAGTCTTTCCTTGATTTTGAATCAACCAACTTAAATACTACAACTCCGACTTGTTAGATTCGATGTTGCAACTTGTCTTATAATTTTTACCCTAGAATTTTGACATTGAGGCTTCTCTAGAAACCATAATATAGCTTCATTTAGAGACCTTCATAGATAAACAAAACTATGCCAAGATCAACGAGGTCAATATATAGTTTTCTCCTTTCTAACTACAAGATACTACACTTCATCCTACTACAACTCAGTCTTGTAATTTTGGCCTTCTTTTACAACACCAGAAACCCTAGATCTTCACTTTTGTGTGAGAGAGAGATAGAGCCCCAAAATAAGATATTTTCATCCTTCTTTTGCATCATTTGCATTCACTTTTATTTTCTGTTTCTCCTAGCTTCATATCAAATTATTTATTGTAGGTCTAACTTGTGGAGTGTGTATGTATCAAATGAAGTCGAATTTCTTCTTTATATAACATTTTTAAGGGGTCAAATTCCCTCCTTTAGGCTAATTTGAAGATGCCAAGTATGAATTGTACTTTTGGAGTTTCAAAAACTTTCTAAACTCAAAATAATTCTTTTTACAATTACATTTTTCCGTAAGGGTCTTATTAACATGATGTTGAATCCTTCGACTCATGCTAATAAATCCTAAGACCTAACAAAACCTAGAAGCACAAAGAACATGCTTCTACCTAGAAGACCATAAATAATGAGAATGAAACCAATGCTTTAATAATAATACCTTTTTATTTCCTTTTTTTTTTTTACATAGGATACACATTGAAATGAGTACAACAATTTTAAAGACTAAAACTATTTATATTGCTCAACATTCTTGAATTCTTATGAAACATGCTTTGAACATGATAGATTGTCATCATTGTAATGAATTCCCTTCTATTATGTTGCAACTATGAAATTTGGATGACACAAAGAAGAAATATTTAGGTATTTGTAGTATAAAATTCATAAGAATATTTACAAAATTGGGTACGTGGCATGTTGTGCAAATATGTTCTTGGGAAGAAGCCAAAGGAAACAAGATTTTGGAGAAGTATACTTGGGGAAGGAAGAAGCAGTATGCAGACCTCGTGAATGTGTAATATCTTAGAGAAATGGTGCAGATAGAAGCAACAAGTATACTTTGTGAGAGCAAAAGAAACTAACAAACATTGTGAAGAAGCAGGAAAACTTAGTGAAGTAGGTTGGTTCCTACAGATATTTGCAATAGCGAGGATTGTTGTCTCCTATAAGCTAGTGTGTAGAAATAGCTCGTAATTTGCAGCTGCTAAATGTATTCAACTTGAAAACAATAAACACAATTTTCTTTTAGTAAATTTGTGGAAAGGAAAAAATATAGTAGAAACACATGAAATAACATGAAATGGTTCAATCATAATGAACACAATATTTTTATTGGGGAACCCAACTCGAAAAAACCCCTCCTCTATTTTGCACCAAATTAGATGAGAATATGGATCTATTACAATGACAACTTCAATCCTTGAAGCACGACCTACACTCCAATACTAATCTCTTTCTCTCTAACATGTTCTGACCAACATTTAGCCAAAATAGGCCTCAACCTTCCTCCTATTTCCTTGTGCAATCCTTGAGGAAATTATCCACTAAAAATGAGGAGAATTCCCTATTTCCTTGTGCAAATCCTTGAGGAAATTATCCACTAAAAATGAGGAGAATTCCCTATTTCCTTGTGCAAATCCTGAAGGAATTGATCACCTACTCTAATGCAAAACCTATACACTCAACTAGCATACAATTGGCAATTACAATGTGCCTTTTCCTCCACCTCAACTAGGCAATTCAAATTCCATGCAAGGCTAGGGGTATTTTTAGTAAATTCAATAGTTAAATGAGAGATTGGTGAGTTAACAAAAGTTACAAATACTCAATTGAACTCCTACTCACTATATTCATGACCACAGCTTAGATAACTAAATTTTAGTATATATAACTCCACTAGATTACTAGATCTTAGAAATCTGTTGATGTACAACTCTACTTCTTTCCCAAAAGCTTGAATTTAATGACTCAACTAAGTGAATTTCCCATGTCACTCCTACTAACTACAGGTCAACTTGCCCTGCTGAATTCGAAATGCTAATTTGTCCATTTGACTGAGGCACAAGTCAATTGAAGACTTTTGTTGCTACAATTCAACACTCCCTATTAGTAAGAAAAAGGTAATGCACAACCCCAATCCCACTCTCATGGAAGTTAAAATTTCCCCTTAACAAAGCCTTTATCAATATTTCTACATCCTACTCCTCTGCGGGAATGTACTGCAACATGATAATCCTCCTCTACACACAATCTCTTAGGTGATGGGACTTGACATCTATATGATTTGACCTATCATGAACCAATGGATTTTTAGAGACTTTTGTATACCTTCGGTTGTCGCAGTGAATCAAAGTAGGTTCCATCCCTTGACTAAAGAGATTAACTAAGATCTTCCTCATCCAAGTAGCCTCGCATGCTGGTTGACTAGCAACCATATACTCAACCTCTGCTGAGCTAAGTGCTATAGATATATGTTTCCTTCTATAACAAGAAACTGCTATTTGTTATCAGGAATAGTGTCCAGCTGGATGCTGCTATTCCCACTAAGGTTGGTAGCTATTTTAGAAACAAACAAGTAAAGTCTATTTTCGTTTTCCTTTATGAAAATAGATAAGAGTGGAACCAAGGAGACCAACCTTAGTCTTGCGCTTGATTTCCTTGTTTGATTCCTCCCCATCCTGATATAGCTTCGCCGCTTCTTTTTCATCTGCCCAGCTTCAAAGAGCACCTGTGGAATCACAACAACATACTACTATCGAAGAACAAAGATCTATATTCATAAATAACACTGGACCAAATGTGTGTTAACCATACAAATGCATATATAAGTAAACATACAAGAATATGGAGGTGTTGTGGTGAAAACACAACCCCCCCATTATTGATTTGCTCAACTCAAATAATGGGGACCCTTTCTATAAATTTTTTTGGCTAAACACCTTTTAAGATTTTTATTTAGTTGATTACCCTACGCTTTTGTTAATTTTTCATTTTCTTTATATTCTTGTTTTGATTGCTTTGTTAGAATCGATTTTTTATAAGCTTCCCATTGACGCTTGTTTCGCCTCATTTGGTCAATTGGTTTGAAAATGGCACTTCTTTGAAGTCTCATCATTTATCTAGCCTGGGTTAAAAATGCATAAAATGTACAATATTGCATTTTGTAAATAAATTAGTCCAATAACGCATTCATTTTAAATATTAATCCGTAGCAAGTTTTTACTAACATTTTTTTTATTTTTAGTTATGCAACCAAATTATTAAGCATCGGGATTTAAGAAATTCACTCCAATTTCCAAATCAAATCCTAATCTCGAAAACCCATAATATCCAAGTGGCTATAGTTTATTTTTATTATTTTTTATTTTTCCAAGTGGCTGTAGTTTAGATAATTTCACAGCTTAACTAAATTTCAAAATAAAACTGATATTAAATCTTAATTTAATTTAATTAAATTAATATATAATTAATTTAATTAAATTAAAATTGAATATATAAAAAATATATATATAACGTATTTCGCAATCGGGAGTTTGTATCGCATCAGGAGTTTTAACTTGACACATTTTAAAAAGCCCCGACACTTCATATCCCTGATCGTCGATCATTAAAAAGTTCACGTATCACATCGGGTGTTTTCATATGACAAAGTTTGAAAACCCTCGATACACCTCCATGCTCCGCTCTGATATGTCGTTCCCGATAAGCATAAGGCATGGGGCATTAACTATATAAGGTTTATGTTATGTTTCAAACTCATTCGTATGAGCTAAAAGGAATAGAATGAATAAAGTTAATGGAGGTTAGTTTATTTTTTATTTTATTTATTAGTTTAAATATTTAAATAATAAATTTTAAATTAGTTAATTTAATTATTATATAGAATTTAATTATTTTAATTAAATTAAAATGTAAATATTATTTATATTAATTAGTTTATTAATTAATATTTTGGTTAGTTAGATATTAATTAATACATAGCTTATTAATTAATTAGTTTAGTTCATAATTAATAATTAAACCAGAATTTTAATATAGAATTAGATTTTTAATAAAATTCTGATTTTTAGCCTAGCAACAGAATTTCCAGATTTATGCCAGATTTGACTCATCAACTTTGGAAGCTCATAGATTGAGTTATACTTGGCCAAATGAGGCCTAGGATGACTCATTGGAAAGATAAAATCAAGGAAAATATTTCTGAGGAGGTTTAACTAATAGATTTGGTCATTAATTGAATCAAAAATCATGCAGAAGATCAAGCTCCGAATTTCTAAAACAAGATCAATTCTCTAAGTCAATTTCTGCATTTTTAATTGTCCTAAGCCTTTTCTAATTGCAGATTCGCTCATCAATGATATCTTTGGCCAATTAAACCATCCCGGGCATCAATGGACAGTTTATATTTTATTTTCATTTATTTATTTAAATAGAATTTGGTTGGATTTGTTTTAATGCCAGAAATGGTATTTTAATTTTATTGTTACATTTTAATTCATTTTGATTTCTTTTTGCAGGAAAACAGTAGAAGAGCTTTGGAGAAAAATATCTCAATCAATGAAAATGCTCCAGCAATTAAAGATTGAAATTTTGAGCGAATAAAATTGGATTGGAAAGATTTCTCTTCAACAAACTTTCCTTTCAAGAATTCCTTTGCAAATATTATAAATAGCAGATTGCAGAATGTAATAGGGGGCTGCTCTCCTCTGCAATTCTTGAATTCTAGAAGCACTTTTGTAATAGGGATTTAGAGTTGTAGGTGGGAGGAGTGGAATCTCAGATCTGGAGATTATTGAGGTTTTTCTTTTACATCCTGAGTTATGTATAATGAATAGAGTTTGCACTATTGTAGCTCTGCTTTTGAAAGCAGAAGCTCAAGCATTGTAAAGGACTATTAGAGACCAGAGCTAGAGAAATGGATTTAATAAACTGGTATTTCGAATACTATTGTTTTAAATGCTAGTTTCGTTTTTATGATAACATAATGGTGTCAATTTACTTACATATTTGTGCACTTTTGTTGGTATGGGTAATTTGATTCTATTTTATGTTGTTATTTATCTCTGCTCTTATGAGCTAAATTCTGATTTCTGAGTAACTATTTAATCATAAATCCGTCTTTTATTATTGGATGAATAGATAGTGATATGTTGTGAACTTCTTCCGCATATTATTGTTTAAGTATTCAAGTTACTGATTAAATGATCAATACCATTTTGTAAACTACTTCCTGAGTGTTGTTGATTGATTATTTCAGTTAAAGGGTCTCAATAGGATGTGTTTAGTATCCATAGTGTCAGTCAATTGAACTACTTCATTAACTTGATATTCATTTTAAACAAGACATTTAAATCTCAGTATTTTAAATACCTGCTCTTGGTTAGGTTAGATCTATATCTGCCTAATTAAGATAGAATTAAGATAATTCTTTTTGCTTGCATCTTAGCATAAGTTTGCATTTAGAGTAAATTCTACATACTTTTAAGTCCTCTTCCCAAAGAGGCAAACTTTAGTAGTGGATTGGCTAAGCCCTAAATCAGCGTAAGGATCACTTTCTTTCCTAATCAGCTAGAAGGACGATCCGATGTCTCTTTTCCATTGGTGAATGAAAGTCATATTTTGAAGCCATTGGAGATTTAGAGAAGGTAACTGGACCTAGTTGAACCAGTCGGAACCACCATTCCAAATGGAAAAGGAACTGCTAACCAAGGTCTGGATCGAGTGGTCTCTCCTATGTTGTTGCAGCGATTTTCGAGGCTTCAACAGGTCCTTACACTAAAAAATCCATCGAGGAAATGAAAATATTTGCCACTGTGTTGTCATGGGAATATAGCATATTTGTATTTTGCAGTGAGTTTTGTATTGTGTAATGTAGTTAAGTAGCTGATATGGCTTCAAGTTTATTCACATGCCTTTTATCTCATTTCTACAAGGACAAATCTACTAGAGATTAAGAGGTCACTTCGTGACACTAATATTGAATTGTACAATTGAATTGAGGCCACATCAAATGACCATTGATCCTGGAGGACTGTAATGTGTGACAATGTCACCTTCGATGTGGTTGCATAGTAAGTTGGAATCTTATTTTCCATTAGAATTCATGTTAT
>APFE031426879.1:202169-222057 GCA_000404065.3 Pinus taeda
CTTTATTAAGATGAAAAGTAGCAAGAGGATTACAACCATATGTTCTGACCCAACATCATCCTCCAGCTAGAAAGCCCTTCTTCACCTGAAGTAAAGCTTAGATCACCCAACGCTATGAATATACACCAAAAAACCAACAACACTTCTCTACAAGATACAAGATTCTAGCCTCTGGATCTCTGTGATGAGGGATCCATATATAGATGATTGTTGGAGGTGAGTCATCTTCTGGGGTCTTGATTACTGTCCTCTCTCTGATAGCTCCTACTTCCACTTGGATAATGATGATCTCTTACTCATCCCTGGTCGAAACTAGAGAGGCAAGTGTCAGAGGGGAAGCTTCTAGAAGATTCCATGATCTTCCACCTCGCATTTTGTTCCTGCCATTTGTCCATTCCTAACCATCGCACCCTACAGAGGAGCCATTCAGTATGCATCACACCCTGTACACTAGGAAGGTGATATGCGTCGCACCCTCTGCACTGGGTTTTTAGTATGGTCGAGTTTTGACCATTTATGAGCAATTTTTAGTGGAGAACTTCTGGCAGATGATGTAATCAACTAACCTTGTTCCTTTAGGAAGTGAAGCAACACTTTTAGGGACTTAGGAGCCCTTAGTTTATGGACATTTATGATTGGGGTTGAAGTGCCCAAAAATGTCTATAACACTATTGACCTATTGAAGGATCAAAAATATGTGCCTACAACATTATAAGGGAGACCTCTCAGTCAGGAACTTAGTGTAGCTCATTTTCCATTGAAATGGTGGTTTTGATTGGTTTGGATGCAGTCCGATTATCATCTCTCTATCTCCACTGGCTTAAAATATGACTTTCACATACCAATAGAGAAGAGACATTAGATCGATCCTCTTTATGATCAGGGAAGAAAGTGATCCTAAAGTGGAATTGGGGCTCAACCAAGCCACAACTAAGTTTGCCTCTTTGGGAGGCGAACTTTTAAGATGTAGAAACAAGAGGTAAAATGAAAAAATTAACCTAGGATACCCTTATCCTATCTCATTTGAAGGAAATAATAGCCTTTCTCTCAATTCAAAGAAAGCTAAAATGACGTGATTGGAATGAAGTAAATAGACCAAGGAATTAAATTCATGAGATCTAATCCATGTTAAAACAAATACAAATAGCTAAATTCCTAATAAATAATTCCAAATAATTAACTATAAATAGCTCCAACTCCTAATAAAAATATGTATAAGAATGAGAAATTCATGTCATAGTACTGAAGTAGTTCAAATAAAATTCCATGTAGAAAATCAAAACATCTATAACTCTAAATTGTTAGATCTCTAGCTATCCTAAACAAATAAATCTTTGTTCTTATATAATTTCCAGTTTTTAAGATGCATTTATGATTAATTCTACAAGATAGCTTGACCTAAATTTTAAATGGGCTAACAATTAACATTTAACAATACTGCTAAAGCTAGCAGATAACTCATACAATAGAAATGTAATTGAAAACTGAAAAAATTATTTCCATAATAAAAACAAACAATAGTGCCATACGAAAAATATAGAAATAAGCTTTATTATGAATATAAATAAAGTTAGATAATTTCAAAAGATTATGGTAGTACAAATCCCTTGCTACTAACAAGTTGATCTCTGTCTATAAAGAAGACTTCAATCCCACTACTTTAGTGCAAATCAACATTGAAACTCCTCTACAAATAGACTGAAATCTCCAAATTTATTTTGCCTCTTCTACTCTATTTGAATCCTCCCTAACTTAGCCCAATGATGGGTTTTTATACATGCTTTAGAAATAACAACCATTTCCTCGAATATCTCAATAGAAGAGTTATTAAAAATACAATTAAACAAAAGGATTTCTTTGATTGGCATCTGGAAAAATGCCGATGGGACAATTAAGAATGAATTCCCCAATTTAGTCCGTGCAGTGTTAAAATTAACCAAGTGGTTTTCAAAATATTTTTGCTAATAAAGGATTCATTTACTGCCTGGAGGAATTTCATTTGATATTTTTGTTTTTAGCCATATATCAGAAGCCCTATGTAAAAACCGAAATCAAAATTAGGCATTATATAATAAAAATATAGTAAAACAAACTTTGAAAAAACCCTCATTAAACTCAAAATCAATATATATCACGACTTTTCTATTAATAAGACACCACCCCCCTGGAGCTGACAAATGGTAAGCATTGACAGGCATCAAAGAAATTCATATCAGAGGTTTAAACATAGCCACACAACAAATCTTAAGATATATGGGTGTTATGGAGTAGACGCGAAAGCAATCTTTAAACCATCATTTATATGCACAACTTCATAACTAAGTGGATTTTTAAATTTAGTGGTTATAACAATGGTTCGAGGATGATACATGTGGCAAGAGTTAAGTGTTATCAAAGGTAAGCCCATCAAAACTTTTTATAATGTGCATAAACAAAAAAAATTCGTTATTGGGAGGCTCTGATATGGAGCGGATGTAGCATTTTTTTTTTAAATATCAGAGGTGAATGTATTATCTAGGGCATTACGAATGTTACCATTTAAAAGTTCTGATATACTGACGAATGAAATATTCCAGTTAGACCATTGTTAATACGCATATGAGGTCCAACATATCAGAGCTTGGTAGGTATCAGAAGTCAAGGGGCAAGGCGCATTGGATATCAAAGAGATTGGCATATCAGAATATTGGCGACCTGAGCGAGTGTTATATCAGAGTTTTTTTAAAGCTTCCTCATTTGAAAATCTCCAATAAGTGTTGACCTTGATGGGACCATGAGTAATGAAGTCGCAAGTTGGTTCTCTCATTGGCTATATTAACTTTGAATATATGACATAAGCCATATAAATACGATTTTGGACATTGAATCTTTTTTAATATAACTATGATACTATATCAATATATATATAAAATATATAATATATATATATAATATATAATTAAATATATATATATATATATATAATATATATACAGATCTACCTTGTTTTAGAATTAGGCTTAAAGACAAGATATGATTCTTGGGCACATGCGGAAAATGGATCTTACTCCCCAAAATTTGGGTACAAATTGCTAATGACAAAAAAAGGATGGAGAGATCCCGAATGGTGCGCCAAACTGATATGGAAACTCAAATGCCCAGCAAAAGCCAAACTTTTCTTTTGGTGTATTCTAAAAAGGAAAATTCCTACATGGGATATTCTTCAAGCCAGGTATAAACAAGGGCCGGGGAGATGTCCATTATGCAAATCAGAATTTGAAACCATAAGACACTTGTTTCTAGCCTGTCCATCTATTAAAAAAATATGGGCGGAGGTCAGGAAACTTATTAATAAACAGGTTGTTTGGGAGGGGGAAAATTTTCAGGAGGTATGGGACAAATGGTGGCGTCAATATCCTGAGGGGAATATGTGGAATCTAGCCCCCATCATCTATTGGGGAGTCTGGATCGCAAGGAACAGGAGTATATTTCTGGATAAGGAAACCTCAGCTGAATCAATAGCGATTCAATGCACTTATTTCCTGTCAAATATTCCTGAATCGGAAGAGGAAAGAAATCCCAGGCAGATAAGGGAGGAACACATTAAAGAAGGTGTCCCATGGGCCTACTTTGATGGGACTTCTCAGAACAACAAACTAGGAGCAGGGATGATCATCCACCTTAATGAAAATCAGACTTTAAAAGATTCAGTGTGTCTAAGCATGGGGACAAATAATTATGGAGAACTATCAGCTCTAAAACTTCTTCTATGCAGGCTCATCCACAAGAACATTCTCACGGTTCATATCTTCGGACATTCTTTGATTGTCATAAAATGGGTTAATGGTCACAGTAGATGTCAAAATTATATGCTTAGACCTTTATTAGAAGAAATACAGTTTGTAAAACTCTCTTTTAATGTGTTTTTAATATGCCATATATACAGGGAGTGAAATGTTTCAGTAGACAAACTTTCTAAGGAAGGCTTGCAGCAGGTTATGGGCAGCTAGAAAGTAGCTGAAGAGTCTCATGGACAGATCCATGTGTTGGATCAGCCTCCTCACATATAGTGTTTTTTCTTTATCATGGTAGCTTTAAAAGCGTTTCTGTTTTTCTCAATGCTTTCTATCATACTGGTACTATGGAGATATATTGGAAACTAAGTTTCCATAGTTTTTTGAATAGTTTTCTATTTTCGTTTTGGGTTGCTTTCCTCCTAAGATGAGACCCAGGAAATAGACAAAGAACTGACATCACTTGATGGATAATGATTTTGGACTATTTACAGTGTCTGTATGCTGAAAACGTAAACTGTGTGTTTGTAGTTTTACGTTATCAGAGGATACTATGGTCAGCTTTTGGTGCAGAAAAAACTGTCTTTTTTACAGTACCTTTATGAGATCATCATATAGCAAACGGAATTCCCTGGCATCTACTTGTAACTTTTTATTCTTCTTAATAAAAAGTTCGCTTTTTTCCTTGGAAAAAGAAAGGTATGATTCTTGGTCTCTGGGGCTATGAAATGCATGATATAAAATTAAAAAATAATATTTGTAAATATAAACATTTCCAAAAAGCTAATTATTTACAAGGAGAAAAATTTATAAAATAAAATTTAAAATACATTATATAAGGCCAAAGCAATAACAAACATCGAATATTCAATTAGGTGCTATTTGCAAACCAAATGTCCAAATGAGGTAAAATGAGTTATAATAGGAAGATAGGAACATATTTAACTCATTAAAGCCATCCAAATTCTAAAAATAAAATAGTAATATAACCAATAATTCAATAGAAGGGTCCACATAATGAGAATTAAGTGAGAAATGGGGGGGTGGGGGTTGTGTTTTTACCACAACAATGGTGACACAATGGGAAGGAACAATTATCTCTGGTTAAAGATAATGAACTTTAATTTACCTAAACGTTAAAAATAATTAGTTCACAAAACCTTCTAGTAATAAAAAAATTCCATGGGTCCCACATAAATATATTAAGCAATATGAGTTTTAAAAGATAAATACTCAAAAGTAGACTAGATAAATTTTGGGAAAAAATTTGTTTTAAAATTACCTCTTATGAGAAATAGAAGAAGGTAGAGAGAGGAGTTTTTTGATAAAGCATATACCCATTGTTATGAATGGTCTCTGACATTGCTTCACCACCAACGAACCTGAAAAATAACCCGACGAAGTTTTCCTTTATGTCATACAAGCCTAGCCCCACTGCCAACGAGCGTTCATAGCCCCAATTTGTTCACTTGTATTTACCATGCTTCCACTTTTACTCACCTTTTTGATAAGCACATTTGCAAGCTTTAGTTTATGATGTATCTAAGTGAAAGAGGTGAGGTGGTAATAGATACTTATGTTAATGGATACAATACTTTCATAACGCTGACTCCAAATTATTTTCCCGCGACTATCAATCATAGGTTTTATAAAGTGGAGTGGTGGGAGGGATCCATTGAGTTAAACTCAAATCAATTCTTGTCCTTGAAAAGGTAAACCCTATCACTTGGGAAGGATATGTGTTCCTCCATGCAAAACATATAAAGCAAGAGGGATTTATGTTTCCATAAATATATACCTTTAATGATAAATGAAATTCATTGAAATAGATAGAGTAAATATTTCCTATGTATGCCAACCATTGTTAGGTGAGGAAAAGGCCTTCCACATGAATCATGGCAGAGTTACCAAAATCAAACCAAAAGTGAAAGAAAAAGGAAAATAACTCCTAACTAATGTAGAAAAAGAACTCAACGAACTCTAAAAATGCAAAAATGAAGAAAGAAAAGACTAAAAGAAAAATCTCAAATTTAAAAGATAAACCCGAGCAAGACTGCTTATAGAAATATCTCAACAAAAGAAGTAATAGAATATAATCATGTGAACATTTATCTTTTGTTGAGAATCTAGTAAATTTTATCATGAGGAGTGATAAGCGATTAGGCTTCTACAAATAAATGGTGAATAACAATGATAAGAGATCATAAGCTAATGAGAATTCTTTGCCTATTGCAAATTTTCTTGTTTGAATGTAAAACCTACATAAAAGAATCTCAACCATTTTATAATAAAGCGAATTCCTAAGAAATAGATTAAAGGTTCAGAAACTCCCCAATTTAGCCAATTTGATAACTATTGTAATTGTTATTCCAAAATTAAGAGGCAAACAACAAACAGAATGAGCTCCTAATCTGAGTCATTGGGGACATGAAAAAGGATGATGAAGTCCTGCAAAACAAAGTTTTATATCAGCAAAAACTAAAAACAAAACTAAAACCAAAAGTAAAGAGATGAAAATGAATGAAAGTGGTTGTATGAAGCTTACCATTGGAGAATTTCATTCAATATTACGTAGGAGATATAATTTTTTCCAACAAAAGATAACCTTTTCTTTTGATTAGAATTAAAATCACGAAGAAGTTGAATTTTCTGAAATATTATTGGCCCAAAATCATGATTTATTTAATCTAAACTAAATAAAGTAGTCAACTAAAAGAAAAAATGTTTCATGTTCACTGAATAAGAAGTAAACCAAATCCATCAGAAACGAGAATGAAGGTATGCTTATTTATGAACCGCAATGATGATTGTTCTCTTTATATTTTCCATCCTAGATTTATATAAGCCCCAAAATATTGAAATTGAGTAAAAATCCTAAATAATGTGGAAATTATGTATATGAAGAGGACTTGAATCTTTATATGATAAGTATGGAGCGATATATAAAAAATTCAAATAAAACAGAATTCAAACATGATTTAACCATGATCAATTATCTTTTCCTATTGCAAACTCTTTATCAATTGCTACATTACCATAGTGGTTTCTCAAGAGTGCCCTGAAAATAAAATAAAGATGACCACTAAAAGATGTTTGAGAT
This sequence comes from Pinus taeda, assembly GCA_000404065.3. Lineage (NCBI taxonomy): Eukaryota > Viridiplantae > Streptophyta > Pinopsida > Pinales > Pinaceae > Pinus > Pinus taeda. The sequence continues at coordinate 209,043 of APFE031426879.1, forward strand.
AATAAAATTTGCATCCAGTAACGAGTCAAAGGAGAAAACATAAATGAACCACGGGTGATTTCATTTTTGATTAGCTAGGCAGATTGCCAAAAATAGTAAGAGAGGCCCATGTGCATACACCATGAAGAATGTATATCCCTATATTCACAAATTCCTCGTGATGAATGAACACTTGCATTTAATGAAATTATGATTAAAATATATCCAAGCTTTTAAACACATAGAACATGAAGGTAAGCATAATATATATAATATATATATATAAAATATATAAATATAATTAAAACAAGCAACAGACTTCATGTGAGCATAGTGAAATATCAAAACGAATTGATCAGAGACCTTCAAAGATTGTTAATCCAATATTCTAAAGTTACGAGTTTTTGAGAAAATCAAAGTGAAAGGTAAGAGCTAAAATTTTCCAAAAATCTTAGTGAGGAAAACTATGATAAATAAAGACTGCTCTTCATAATGCTTCTGACGACATTTGTTTTCAAAAGTTTAATTAAATTTCACCTCTGATATAAGGTGTTTTGATATTTAGAATATTAAAGGGAAAAATATCTTGGAACAAAAGTTTTTGTGTAAATTTTACAAACAAAACTTACGATATTGATCATGCCTGATAACGAATTTTTGCTATATGTATAATGTGGGAAAATTGCCTTTATATTATATCAAACATTTATGCATCAAAGTTAAAAGTTTTGTAAGAGTTTATATAGTAGTTCCAATGAATTTTAGTTTGATAATGACATAATTTGAATTTTTGTAAATTGATTGCAAGAGCAATTACATTTACCTGTAAAATAAGCTTCCAAGGAAAGGAGTCTGAGATTTAATAAATATGAGACTAAATCGAGAGTCAAATATATTGAAAGCCTTTTCTGAAGCCAAAATAAACCTACAAAACTCTCAAACCACAAGATTCCAGTGAAGACAGTGAAATAAAGGCCATTTCCTTTGCTAAGTGTAATGAACATGATGGTGAAGGAAAAGTAAATGTGGATCTCAAAGAGGTAAATCTTAGAATTATTTTTAAATGGTTCCAATATAATACAAACCAAAGAGTCCAATAAGCCAAAAAATCTAAAATTCTGAGGAAATATCTCAAAAAAATGAAAAGCAGAGGATTGGGATTCCAAAATTCACCAATTTAGAGGCTCTGGGTCCCTTTCGAAGAAAGGAATATGACTAAATGGAAACGAATATGCATGAGTGATATAAAATGATTTAATTCAAATGGATGATTGTAATATTTGGAATAGGAATAGTTAAAATCATGGGTAAGGTCATTCACTGCAAGCGTTTTCTGTGAATTTTTCTTCATTTGTAGCAAATATGAGAAATAGAGAGTGTAAGTGTTTCATTTCAGTTGCATTGATGAGAGGCAAAATATTATTATTGACTCAATATTTCTAAATGTAAATTCATGTGGGTTTGCACACATGAGCGTATCTGAAGAAAAATGTTAGAGAAATGTTATGGTTGTACCTTTGAAACATGCAATATTCTTACCTTTCGATAGACTTTTATTATTAAAATGTAACAACTGACACTCTAAGCGGGAAGGGATATTGGACATATTGTATCTGAGATTTGATATTAGGATATTTTGAGTGATAATTATATGAAAAGTTCCAATATTCAGAATATTCAATAATGCTACATGGAAATCATGTGGGGTCAAGCCTTTTAAAGTATTTTATTCAAAAGAAAGTGCCCAACTCAACTTCGCTTTTTAACCAAAATACCTTTGAATAAATATATTAATTATCGGAAATATTTGATCAAAGAATGATTTTATAGGAACATTCTTATGAGGAGAGTTACAATATTATAATGATATGATATGAACCTTCTGATATTGTAATAAATACCTATCACGGTTTTAATGAATAGAAGAAAAAGTAAAGAATCCTCAAATTCTGACAAAAGAAAAAATACTTCCCTAAACATGTTTCAGATTTAGAAAAGATTGGCTGCTTGCTTATTTCAAGTCTCCAAAATCAAGCCAATGAAGACCTGTAAAAAGAAACAAAACAAAAATAAGAAATAAAGTATGAAAAAAGAGAAAATCAAACAACAAATGAAGATGAAATTGATAACACATACTTGGAAGACTACTAACTATAGGTTTACCTCATGAATATTTAAGTCCTCCCGTGTATTTCTCAAAATTCAAATATGTTCAATATCATCTACTTATTTAAACTAAAATGATAAATAATGAACTTTTAGATTACATCCACCTCAAATTTATATTGAAGGACTAGAGTGGTGATTATGAGTTTTCAAAAATACTCGTGAATCAAATATTGCCAAGCCATAGCAATTCCTGAAAATTTCTTCATGTATGATTAAAAATATTTTTTATCAATGTGACGAAATTTTGCAAAAACAAGACAATCAAGCGATTCACAAGTGTTTATGATCTCACTACTTAAGAGCTTCTAATATGTTCTAAACCACTTTTCTAGCAAATGAAAGGGGGTGCAAAAAACTTGAATTCATTACTTATTAAAAATATGCAATAATAAAATAACTAAAAACATAAAAAGATCCTAATCTAAATTAATCTCTCCCTAATTGCTAATTGAATGAAAGGAAACATACTTAGGTATAGTCATACATCCAATGTAACCATTTTCTCATTTTAGGTCTTGCATATATGTACAAGTGAAACATTAGTAATAAGAATATAGTGAAATGAATAGAAATAAATTTGAATATAGTATGTACGCTAATTGCTAATATATTTACAAGAAGAAACATATTTACAATCACCTTCTCTTGAAATGTCCTTTCCAGCTGAATTTCAATTAGATCATAGAAATCTAGATGGATTTCCATTAATGATTGGAAGAGGTTTAGAAGAGGGGATAATAAGATAGATTGTGCATATCCATTTTTAGATACAATGGCATGCACAAACTTGTCAGTGTTATGTAGATACGTTAAATCATTAATAATTTTTTGTGAAGGAAAACTTTAGAAATGTCTTTCAAATGGGTCAATGAAAAATAGATGGAAATCTAATAGTTTCAATGGAAGACCATTAATAAAATTAGATAGTTGGTCATATTGTAAGATTACACTCTCTTGTTGGCACTACTTTTGAGAGGAAAGTAACAAGTGATAAGAAATGAACGGCTATTGAAATTGGAAGAGTAATAGCTCTTGACGTTCATGATTATGCTTTGAAGCTTCATTTTCGCTTTCAAGAAATCCATCAATTGAGTGTTTAATATTGAATTGCTCAATATGCCAACATAAGATATCTAAATACTGAAAAATGAAAATAGAAAACAAATCTGGAATCAAACAAAATAAGTGAAGGTACAACAATAAAATCAAATCACTATCTGCAGTAGTAATACTATTATTGTTACAACACAATTGGGATTGACTTGAAGTAATTTCCTCTTCATAAGGATTGGCTAGAATAATGGAATTATAATGATTTCCAACACAAAATTGTGAGTTAAAGATAAGGTCAGGACTGTAAATATGAGTGAGAATTTGATCATCTTAAAAATCATAGATTGGAATGGGTTTTTGAATGTTGAAATCATGAGTATGATTAATTGTTTGAAAATGAGAACTAGTTGAAACAATTTTTGAGTTAGAGTGTTCTTCATTTCGCATGTGATTTGACTTTGATAATGAGGATTTAATAAAAGAGAACATGAATTAACATCCTCAATATCCGAGGAATCATCAAAATTATCTTCCCAACAATCATTAAAGTTCTCTTCACTGCCATATGAAGTATCAAAACAAGAAGTAATATGGAACACATGTTCATTTATGTGAGAAGAATGATCAATAATTGTCTCTCTATCATGATAAGAACTATTAGGAAATTATTTTATATCAACATATCTGCTTTCTAGAATAAAATTGAAGAAAAGAGGGGATAGATTGCTATCAACAAAAATATCAGGATAGAGGTGAAAAGGAGAATCCAAAGAAATGAGTTTGGAAATATCTCTATTAGTGAATTCTTGTGCATTTTTGATGCAGGGATCTTTCTCTTATAGATTTATGAAAATAATCACATGTGAAAATTGTAGCTTAACATAGAAATTTAATGTGCACACAAGAAAGAAGGAGAAAAACACATAAAGGCATGAAAAGAATACACCAAGACTTGATAACATAGTTTGTCAAACTCAGACTATGTCTCTGGGCCCTGCTTGATCAATGGTGAGGCCTTCATTCATTAAATGGCATGAAAAGAAGAGAATACAATCATTAGTTTACATAAAAAGGAGTCTTATACCTCCATTCTAGATAATGGCTGAGTAAAGGGGAACTCATATGGAGAAATGGGCATCACCACTGCATCCATGGCATTGAGAGGGGCTAAAAACATATAAGATTTGTTCGATTCAAACAAAATTGACTATCGACCCTCCTGTAAGCTTTCCTGCCTTGAACTACATGCTAAAAATCCACTCCTCATGCTTTCTTCATTCATTGGGCTTTATAATTATGGTTTTGTTGCAATGCCACTGAAATCAGGGGTTGTCCAATTAGAATAGAAGGTTGTTTTAACAGATCGACCAATCGGGCACAATGAATCCACCCTTCCCTCACAAAAGCCCCAAAATTGGCCATTTTCTATTGAAAGGGATAATACAAAGAAAACACTAAGAAAACCAAAGTCTTTGACTTCAAATTTCCTTAAATCAGGCTTATAGACCCATCGGGTCTAGCCCCCATATCGCAATCAACACATCGCTCTGTCGATATTCCCGTTAGTGGGGATTGCCAACTGTTGATCACTAATCACTGATATTAGTGTTGGTCGATCGCATCTGCATCCCACACATACAATGGCCTAGGGTTCTGGTTTTGTCGATCATTGATCAACCGATCACTCCAATCGTCAATCGCGATCGCAAGTCTGCTCTGCTTGGTTTCGACCACTCCATCCTGATATCACCAATTGCTTGCCCCCTATTGTGATTTAGTCGGGCATCATTGATTGGGGTCCTTCGATTATGATTTGCCTTTTGAAGGCGTTAAGTCCATTTTTAGGGAAACATCCTCATTTTCCAAAGGACTCAGATTGGAGTGCCATTCATATCATTGGAATCAGGGAGACGTTCACCTCAATCTGATGTCAGGATATTTTCTTTTCTGCTACTTTGAGTTTTGATCTTTCCATGCCAGTGTATTTGAAGATCCACCTAGATCAATCGTCCCCATTGAGGAGCTTTTGGACTGTGAAAAGCTTTCATTATTTAATTGGCAAGTGAGGGAATTGTTCCCTCACCTTTTCCTTCTCCAGCCATTTGGCCTTACTGGGGTGCATTCCCTTGAAACCAACTTGAAGGTATTCCACATCTCCTTTCTATGAAGTCCTAGTTCTTCAGTCAAGGATGATGTCTTCAGGAAACTCATTGAGATATTCTGGTGTAAAATCATAAACTGTAGGAATTGTGCCCACCTCATCGGTGTCCATGATCAATGGAGGTTCTTACAACTTTAAGTTCTCTACATTCACTACTAAGTACATCTGCATATATATCAGCAAATCAAGATGAAAAGAATTGTTTCCAATCTTCTCCAAGATGGTGAATGGACCATACCAGATTGGTCGCAACTTTTTCCCTTCTCCCTTCATCCTGTCCTTGTTGATGTGGAACCACACTTTGTCACCCTCTTGGAATTGATGGTCGACTTGGTGTTTGTCATGTCAAGCCTTGTAATGGGCTTGAATTTTCTCCAACTGCTCTTGTACTACTTGGTGAATCAATTGGATTCACCGAATGAACTTCTGAGCTTTGTCCCTATCATTACGTCCACTCGAGCCATCTTCCCTTCCAAAGACCATATCAAAAGGGTCCTTTGGCAGGTAACCAAAACATGTCTCAAATGGTGAACGTTTCGTAGATGAATGTTGCTCGGCTTTATGAATTTTGTACATATGGGAGATGCTCATCCCACAACTTGGGATGCTTCCCACAATAACCTTGTAACAAGTGTACCATGGTGCAGTTGACAATCTCTATCTGTCCATCAATCTGTGGATGAAATGCCATGCTTCTTTTCAATTTGGTGTCCATCATCTTCCACAAGTTGGTCCAAAACTCTCTGAGAAAATGAGAGTACCGATCTGACACAATCGATGTGGGTAGCCCAAAATGGACCCAAACATGTTGAAAGAAAAGAGAAGCAGTCTAATTTGCAGTGATCTACTTTTTACAAGGAATTAGAATACACATCTTGCTGAAAAGGTGAATGACAACATACAAATAGTCGTGACTCTTTCTGTACAAAGGCAAACCTCCTACAAAGTCCATTGACACACTTTTCCATGGACAAATCAGAATAGGGAGTGGTGTGTAGATCCTGAGTTTTCTATTAGAGGGCTTTGAAACATAACACATTACACAACCCTTTACATAACAAGTCAGAATGTTTTTCATATGAGGCCAAAACCAAAATCTTTGTACATGACATAAAGTCTTTTCAACAACAAAGTTTCCAGACATAAGAGAGGTGTGGGCCTCTCGAATTACATGTACTCTTTCCCCTATGGGAGTATACAGTTTACCAAGGTGATACAATAGTTTCTTCTGCAAGTGATAGTTGTCCACCTATGAACCATGGGTTAGTTTTTCATAAACCTCTTTAAAGTAATCATCGTTAGCATATTGTTTATCATAACTCTCAAAAGACAACGAACCATTATGAAAAATAACAAAAGAAGAAATAGGACGGCGAGATAGCATATCGACCACTTTATTGCTAGAGCCCTTCTTATACTTTATTACCAAATGAAACTTTTGAAGCAAACCCATCCACCTGAAATGATGAGATTGATGCAACTTGGTTTGTGACTAAAGGTACTACAAGGGCTGATGATTCTTATGGATGATGGTCTCATTGTCGATCAAGTAATGTTTCTACTTTTTCACACTCTACACCAAGGCATAAAGCTCCTTGTCATAAGTGGGATAGTTTATCACAACCCGAGAAAACTTCTCAAAATGGTAACAAATCAGCTTCTTTTGCTGCATCAGTACAGCTCCCATGGCATAACCACTAACATCAGTTTCGATCTCGAATGGCTGTTGGAGGTCAGGTAAGGCTACGACGGGCACGATGCTGATCTTTTCCTTCAATGTTTCGAAGGACTTCTGTTGTCTTCCTCCCCATTGGAAGACCTGTTTCACACTTGTCAATGTATGCAAAGGTGTTGCAATAACAGAGAAATTGGCAATAAATCCCGTCCAATACTGGACCGCACCTAAAAAGCTATGGACCTTGGTTACACTAGTAGGCTTAGGCCAATTTAAAATTACTTCAACTTTAGAGGGATCAATATTTAACTAACCATGACCAACAATATGACCTAGGTAACCTAAAGAGGTTTTCCCAAACTCACAATTTGACAACTTTACATAGAGCTTTTCTTTCTTCAATACATAAAGCACTTTCTTTACATGGCACACATGTCCAACCCAACTTTTACTAAGGACAAGCATATCATCTAAATATACAAGAACAAATTCATCAGTGAAATGCCAAAAGAGATCATTCATGACCCTCATAAAAGTGGTTGGAGCATTGCAAATTCTGAATGGCTTCACCATCCATTCGAACAACCCCTGTTTGGTCTAGAAGGAAGTTTTCCACATGTCCTGCTCTATAATTCGGATCTGGTGATAACCACTATGCAAATCCAACTTGGTGAAATAAACATCATTCTTTAATTGATCTAATAAGTCATTAATGCATGGAAGGGGGTAGTGATTTTTCACCGTGATTTTGTTTAGCAAGTGGTAATCCATGAACATCCTCCATGTGTCATCTTTCTTTGGGACTAAGACAATCGGTGAGCCACATGGAGAGTGCTTGACCTGATGATCCCTTGGTCTAGCAATTCCTACACTTGTTTCTTGATTTCCTCCATCTCAATGGTCAACATCTTGTACATGCCAATATTTGGTAAAGGAGCGTCATTCTGCAAATGGACCCCGTGCTGGATTTCCCTCTTTGGAGGTATTCCCTTCAGTTCCTGAAACAAATCATCATAATTAGAAATTAATTCAGATAATTCCTATTTATGTTCCTGATCACAACCATGGAAAGCATCAGCTAAGTCTGCCTCTTTTTCCCTTACAACCATAAGCATGCAACCCTTACTAGAATCCTCTAGCCTTTTCATTTGTCCAGCGCTTACAAGGCTGGCATTGATTTTATTTTGATGAGCCCTTACTATATATTCGACCCCATCTTCTGTGATTTGGTAGGAGTTTTCATGATAGAAAAAGGCCACCTTTCTATCATATAGATACGAACTCCCCAACACCATGCCATAGATATCCAATGGGATTACATCCAGTTTTACTTCATCCACTAGCTTAGAAGCGATCACAAATTTTACTTTGCACTACTTCGTTACAGTCAGTTTTTCTTTATCATGTATCGATTGAAACGGGAAAGGTTTTGGGTGTGGTTTTGCTTCTAAGTTGAGCTTCTTTACCAAGGATTCTGCAATTGAGTTTGCCTGGGATCCGGTATCAAACAGAGTTTCTACTTCAGTATGATTTACAACATATCTGATATGAAATAGTTCAATTCTCTTTCGATCATTAGGAAGGGACTCATTTACTGAACTAGTGCCTTCATGCGATTTAGAAATAACATGAGGTGTAAGAGTACCTTTTGTTCCCACTGCTGTGATCAATGCATCATCTCGAGAATGCAATCCAAGGTCTTTCTACATAGTTTCCACCATCTTCTGCTTCCCCTTTCCTCCATACTTCTTTGGACGCTTTTCTGGGTGCTGTTTCCAACATTGAACATCATCGTGGCCTTCCTTTTTGCAATGATTACAATACAACCTTTCTTCTTTGGCTGGTGCCATTTTCTTCTCCTTTCCTTTCCATTTCACTTTAGATTTGCCATTGGGAGGTTTGAACGGTGGTTTTCTGGAATGATCATCTCTATCCTTTTTTCCCCTGTTCTCAATATGAATTTCCTTGACACTAGCTGAGTCAATAGTGGTTGGTTCAAACAACAAAAATGAATGCCTAATGTAGCTATGCAATGAGCTAATATATTTAGTTACAACTTCAAGTGTATTAAGTGCAATACCCAGATTAAGTGATTTCTTTCTAAACTCCTTTGTAAATCTATAAACATCCTAACCTTTGCCTTACCTCAAATACTACCAATTCATTAAAGCTTTTTGCTTCTATCCCAAGGGATAAAATTGTTCCTTTAATGCAGAAATAAAATCAGGCCATGAGGAAAAGAGGTTACCCACATTCTTACTTGTCTGCAATTTTCTCTCCCATCAAATGATAATGGTGCTACTCAGCCGTAGAGAGACCAGCTGAATCTTTGCCTCATCCTCCACGATCTGCTGAATCCTACAGTAGACCTCAATCTGCCTAATCCATTTATTAAGCTTCTCTATGTTACTTTCACCATTAAACATGGGAAGATCAAATTTAACATATAATTTAAAGAAAGGTTTCTTCGATGCATCCTTTCAATTTCTACGATTACGGTGGTGAGAGGAAGGAGAACCTTCACTCGTGGAAGGAGAAGGAGGGGGTTATTCTCCACCATTTCCATGTGTTGAACCTTGTTCTTCTTGGTTTCTCTCTTCTACTTTCTCCAGCGTTAAAACCAACTTACCGACATTCTCTTCCATTGAATAGAAGGTCTTTCTAAAATTACGTTCCTCTTCAAGATAAGCTTTGTCTTCCATGTTCCTCCTTTGATGTGCATGCCCCACTTCAGGATAAAAAAGCTCTAATTACCCTCTCCTCTTCGAAGTCTATCTCTTGGTAGCATACAAACATGCAATTCACATCTAAAACTACCTTCTTTGATACCACTTGATCCAGGGATTTTCTTTTTTATAGATGTATGAAAATAATCACATGTGAAAATTGCAGCTTAACATAGAAATTTAATGTGCAGACAAGAAAGAAGAAGAAAAACACATAAAGGCATGAAAAGAAGACACCAAGACTTGATAACAGAGTTCGTCCAACTCGGACTACATCTCTGGGCCCTGCTCAATCAATGGGGAGGCCATCATTCATTAAATGGCATGAAAAGAAGATAATAAAATCATCAGTTTACATCAAAAGGAGTCTTCTACCTCCATTCTGGAAAATGCATGAGTAAAAGAGAACTTAGATGGAGAAATGGACATCACCACTGCATCTGTGGTGTTGAGAGGGGCTAAAAACATATAAGATTTGTCCAATTTAGACAAAATGCACTATTGGCCCTCCTGTAAGCTCTCCTGCCTTGAACTGTGTGCTGAAAATCCCCTCCACATGCTTTCTTCATTCATCAGGTTTTATAATTATGGTTTTGTTGCAATGTCGCTGAAATCGGGGGTTGTCCAATTAGAATAGAAGGTTGTTCTAACAGATGGATCAATCGGGCATGATGAATCTGCCCTTCCCTCACAAAAACCCCAAAGTTGGCCCTTTTCCATTTAAACAGATAATACACAAAAAACACTAAGAAAAACGAAGTCCCAGACTTCAAATTTCCTCAAATCGGGCTTATAGACCGATTGGGTCCGACCCCCATATCACAATCAGCACATCACTCTATCAATAGTCCTATTAATAGGGATTACTGACTGCCGATCACCGATCACTAATATTGGCCTCTGCTGATCACATCAGAATCACATTCATAGAATGGTTGCGGGTTCTGGTTCGGCCGATTGCCGATTGGCCGATCCCTCCAATCATGATCGTGATCGCAAGTCGGCTCTACCTAGTTCCGACTGCTCCATCCCGATATAGTTGATTGCTTACCCCCGATTGTGATTTAGTCGGGGATCATTGATCGGGGTCCTTTGATTGCGATTTTCTTTTAAAGGCTTCAACTCCATTTTTAGGGAAAAAACCTCATTTTCCAAAGGAACAAGGTGACCTTCTTTCTACCATAACTTCATCATCCGGACTCAGATTAGAGTGCCATTCACACTGTTGGAATCAGGGTGACGAGCACCTCAATATGATGTCAGGATAATTGCTTTTCTACCACTTTGGATATTGATCTTTTCGGTGTCATTGTATCTGAAGATCCACCTAGATCAATTTTCTTCATTGCAAATTTTAGATTTGAGATCATTTACATGGCTAATTGTGTTTTCTTGAAGAATGTTCTCTGGCTTCCCTGAATTTTGTATTTGATCAACATGATCGAATTCAAAAATTTGAACAATAGGTTGCATATTATTGGAAATTTCAATTTCAGCTTGTACTTGTTGATATATAATCCTACTAAATTTAATTTATAGTGATTTTAAGATTTCATGGCAGATGGTCCTTCAAGTTTATTTGTGATTTCTTCTTTTAGTTGTTTATCAAATTATTACAAGCTTTGTGATAATGGTTCATCAACATGATTAATATGTACCTTTATATTAGAGTTGTTGGTAATATTACTAGAAGTTGAAGGAGAATTGTCAAAGCTTTCAATTGTTACATATGGATTTGAAATGGAAGGAAGAGAACACAAATACTCAAACCAATTGATCAGTTAAATTTCTCAAGGTTTATCTTTAGCTTTGAATCTCAAGAAAATTAATTGAAATATAACAGTAAAATCTAAGGGAGATTCATTTTCAAAACTTTGTAAATCTTCGAATTCATCACATACATGTTCATAATAATAACCATCAAATTTATAAAGGAACATTGTGATAAATTGATCCCAACTGTGAATAGAGTCAATTGGAAGAGATTGAAACCACTTTCTGTTTTTCCATGAGAATGTAAGAGTAAAAATCCTACATAGAATACCTTCATCAATATCATGAAAAGTAGAATTTGAATTTTTTTGATTGAATTGTAAATAGGGGTGATTTTAGGGGCGAATGTTCGCCCTTTGGCAAAATTAAGGGGTTTTAAATTTTTAGTGGTCGAATATTTTGTATCATAGTACATTTTTACAAATCACCTCAAAAAGCCCACCTTATTTTAACAGAGAGGGTAAAAAAGGTAAATTTAGCCCTTGAAATTAGGAGTTACAACCTTCCATTCACCCATTTTCAAGAATAGGTTTTATTTAAGTGAATCCATTCGCCCATTTTTCAAGAATAGGTTTTATTTAAGTGAATCCTATGGGCCAAAGGCGCAAATACCATATTTATAAAAGAGGTATGGTAAATTAATAAAAATATAAATAAATGAGAGGTATGGTAAATAAATAAAGCATTTTTTATACTTACTCCATAAGTCACCTTATATACATGCAAGGGTGTAAACAAATAAAAAAATACTTAAAGTGGAGGTATGGTAAATACATAAAACCTCTTTTTTTTTATACTTACTCAAAAGGTATGGCAAATAAATAAAAATATAAATAAACTAGACGTATGGTAAATAAATAAAACATCTTTTTATATTTAGTCCATAACCTCGTTCTATTTATGAAGGCTCAAGAAAGAGGTTTTATTTAAGTGAATCCTATGGGCCAAATACCATATTTGTAAAAGAGAAAATAAACTAGGTATGGTAAACAAATAAAACATTTTTTTATATTTACAACATAAGTCATCCTGTATTTATGAATGGTATGGTAAATTAATAAAAATATAAATAAACAAGAGGTATGGTAAACAAATATATATATATATTTTTTATATTAATACCATGCAAAAAAACATTATTAACCCTAATATTAGTATTAATGAAAATAAAAATGGCATATGGTATTGACCCATGGTATTCACCAAAATGGCACATGGTATTGACCCATGGTATTCACTTGGAATGTAGCCTATTTAAATGGGGGAATTAAACCAGAATAGATCGAGGTATCAAATTTCGTGATATGCAAACTAGCATAGAGTGAAAAAATATTTGATCTGATCAAGAGTAAAAATGGACGTTTTAATTTAATGTATGTTAAACATTTTAGCTTGGTTAAAATAAAAATAAAATAAAAATCAACTATTAATTTTTATAAATTACTAATAGTAATTTTTAAGCTCCAGGTTTATGATAAC
>APFE031426879.1:222077-250264 GCA_000404065.3 Pinus taeda
ACTAGTCATCCTTCTATAACTTTCCCACATATGCTAGAGTAAACAGATTGTAATTTGGGTAATTTTTCTAATTGCAAACGGGAACATACTTGTGTATTGGCAGGGTGGTTACGAGGTCCCTAGAAATGGAGTAAACATATTGTAATTTGGGTAATTTTTCTAATTGCAAACAAGAACATACTTGTGTATTGGCAAGGTGGTTATGAGGTCCCTAGAAGAGATGAATTTGAATTTTTGTTGGTTTAATATATAATATTAGGTTTTTTCTCAGGCTTTCTCATGCTTTCTATGAATGGCACAGGGGAATTTTATCTTACACCCACTAGGTTTTGGATATGTAATTTCAGTAATTTTGATTTCAAAAGATATTTTAAAGAAATGCAATGATTTCATTTGTGTATTCAATAAAAACAAGATTTTATAATTGAGTAAAATATTCGTCATGCCTGGTGAGAGATTCGCCAAGAATTATATATACATATCATATTATTGATAAAATCGCCTTCCATTTTTCCTATATACCATGGAGATTCGTCCATTTATTATACATGTAAATTTAGCGGGGGTTCTTAAAATTTTCCCTGATTGTAAAGCATGATTAAATTCAGATGTACTCCTCTTACTGTTAAAAATCAAATTTGACAAGTGTCTTACTATTTCCGATGGAGTATTGGCAGATGCATGTCTACAGATACAACTCTGAATGGGAAGTTTAAGATGAGCCATTATGATTAAAATAAAAACTTTGAAATATAGAAACGCCAAAAGACAAAAAGTCTTCAGGCCCTCCTTAGAGTGCCAAAAATGTTGAAGGCTAAAAAATATTTTCCTACAATATTTTAAGCGAGACCACCCAGTCATGAATTTAGAGTAGTTCTTTTTCCGTTGAAATGGTGGTTCCAACGAGTTAAACTAGGTCTAGTTACCTTCTTTCTATCTCCACTAGTTTAAAATATGGCTTTCACCTACAAATAGAGAAGAGACATCAGATCAATACTCTTGTTGATTAGGCAAGAAAGTGATCCTTAAGCGGATCCAGGGCTCAACCAAGCAACAACTAAAGTTTTCCACTTTGGGAAGAGGACTTCTAAGATGTAGAAACGAGAATTAAAATGAAAAACATAACCTATAATGCACTTATCCTATCTTGTTTGAAGGAAAGAATAGTCTTTCTCTCAATTAAGATCAAGATAAAATGATGGGAAAAGAAGCATGTAGGAATTAGGATTGGAATGAAGGAAATATACCAAGGAAATAGTTCACAATATCTAATCCATGTTAAACCAAATACAAACAGCTAAATGCCTAACAAATAGTTACTAGATAATTAATTGTAAATAGCTCCATCTCGTAATAAAAACATCTATAAGAATGAGAAATTCATGTCATAGTACTGAGGTAGTTCAAATACAATTCCATGTAGAAAAGAAAAACATCTATAACTCTAAACTGTTAGATAGCTAGCCTAAAGAAATAAATTTTTGTTCTTATACAATTTCCATTTTTCAAGATGTATTTATGATTAATTCTACAAGGTAGCTTGATCAGAATTTTAAATGGGCTAACAATTAACATTTAAAAATAGTGATAAATCCAACAAATAACTCTTACAATGTAAATGTAATTGAAAACTGAAAACATTTATTCTAATAATCGACACATATAATAGTCCCATACAACAATTACAAAAATAAATTTTATTATGAATATGAATCAAGTTACATAAGATCAGAAGATTATAGTAGTGCAAATCCCTCACAGCCAACAACTCAATCTTTGTCTACAAGAAGACATCAATCCCACTACAATAGAGAAAATGAGTGTTGAAACTCCTCTACAAATAAACTGAAAGCTCCTAAATTATTCTTCCTCTTCTCTTGGATTTGAATCCTCCCTAACTCGGTCTAGCTATGGGTTTTTATACATGATTTAGATAACCATTTCCCCGAATCTATCAACAACAATGTTATTAAAAATACAATTAAATGAAAAGATTCCTTTGATTGGGATCTACCAAAATGCCGATGGGACAATGAAGAATAAATTGCCCAATTTAGTTCGCACGGTGCTAAAATTAACTCAACAACTTTATGCTAATAAAGGATTCATTTGGTTCCCGAAGGAATTTCCTTCGATCAATTTCATTTTCAACTGTATATCAGAAGCCCTTTTTCAAAAACAAAATCAAAATTAGCCATTATATACTAAAAGAAGTTTAAAACAAATTTTGAACAAACTTTTATTAAACACAAAATCAATATATATCACGGTTTTTTTATTAATAAGGCATCACCCCCTACAGGTGACAATGGTAAGCATTGACAAGCATTATAGAAATGCATATCAAAGTTTTAAACATATTCCCACAAAAAATGTCATGATATATGGGTGTTACGGAGTAGACTCATTACCAATCCTTGCAGCCTCATTTAAATGCCCAACTTTATAACTAAGTGGATTTTAAAAATTTAGTGCATATAAGAGTGGTTGGAGGATGATACATGTGGAAAGAGCTAAGTGGTATCAGAGGTAATCCCATAAAAACTTTTTATAATGTGCGCAAACAAAAAACGTCGATATTGGGAGGCTCCAATAGGGAGCAGATGCAATTTCACATTTAAGTTTTCTTTCAAATGTATGTGCTCTAAATATCAGAGGTGACTAGATTATCAAGGGTTTTAGGAATGTCACCATATAAAAGTTCTGATATATAGGTAGATATGATATTCCAATTAGACCATCATTAATACGCATATTAGGTCTAACATATCAGAGCCTGACAGATATCGGAAGTTGGAGGGGGAGGCGCATTGGGATATCAGTGGGATTGCCATATCAGAATATCAACAATCGGAGGGAGTGTTATATGGGAAATTCCTGTAAAATCTTTATGAGTTGAAAATCTCTTATAAGTGCTGACCCTAATGGGAACAAAAGTAATGATGTGGAAGGTGGGTTATACTGTTGGCTATATTAATTTTGAATATATGCCATAAGCCATATAAATATGAGTTCGGACTTTGAATATGTTTTAATATATATTCGATACTATATCAATATATATATTTGCCACTCGTTTTATGATTTAGGATTAAAGCCTAGGTATGATTATTTGTATCAGGGGCTATGAAATGCATGATATAAAATTAAAAAAAAATATTTGGAAATATAAGCATTTCCAAAAATATAATTATTTCTAAAGAGATAAATTTATAAAATAAAATGTAAAATACATTAGATAAAGCCAAATAAGTAAAAAAACATGCAATCTTCAATCAGGCACTATTTGCAAAGAAAATGTTCAAATGAGATCAAAAAAGTTATGATAGGAAGATAGGAACATGTTGAAGTCATTTAGGTCATCCAAATTCTCAAAATCAAATATTAATATAACCAATAATTCAATTAAAGGGACCTCATAATGAGAATTGAGTGAATAAAGGGAGTGGGGGTTGCGTTTTTACCACAACACCACCCAACACTAAAAATAGCTCCCAATGTGCTCCTCCTGACTGATGGAAGTGTTGGTCACCAAAATTATTCTACTTTTAACCTCAATTTCACCCTATTACACCATTCAAGCCCTGTGTTTTACCCATGGAACCTATCCCTTGCACCTATTCTTGCACTTCCTCACAACTTTTCATATTGCGGGTTATATGAACTTAATTATTATCTAAAAATGTTAAAATGGTTTATTTGTTCTTTGCAACTTGTATATTTTCTTTCCTTAGGAGGCACAATAAAGTGAAAGTATTAATCGTTATAGAAGATGATGGGTGTAGGAAGATTCTTGTACCAAACACCATTCCTGTACTCTTGGGACAGATGGCAAAGTTATCATAGTTCACCACCAAAGATTATTCCAGTCAGCAATTCGTGTGCATTGTTCATCAAAGATCAGTTGCACTCTAGATTAGGCTTGGAACATTGAGGAAAATGCGGAATATGGTGGCTAGGGTTTCAACCAGTTTTAGCCTCTACAAATAGTCAATAGCCTAAAGTATTAGTCTTGTTAATTTCTCTTAATGACCATGAGTTGAGCAATGTATATTTAATAGAGTTTCTAGGTTAGAACAGGGGCAATACTCTGTAGAATTTTTACTTGCACTCTAATTTCTGTGTCTAAATAATTCTAGGTTGGATTCAATAATCCACGATGTATATTTACAAATGTTCAATTAATACAATCGGATATGCTAGTTGATTCATTCCTGTCTCCATATTTTATGTGATGAGTTATCTGGTTATTTGATTTTGCACTTCTCATAAAAAGGGAAATGAGCTGGTTGGCTAGGGCCCAACCAACCCAGTCCATTCTCCCTCTATTTATAATTTGTGTTATATATATTTTCTTTATTTAGGTTTAGACCAAGGATTATTTTGTTTTATTAAGCTAACAGTTCTATGTTGTCTTCATAAATTACGTGCTACTCAGATCCAAGGTTTGAGAGTGTGGTTGTGTTCATCTATTTAGAGTTACTGTAGTATTTCTTTCCTTTACTCCATTTCATGAACACTTTTCTACAAACGTGTGTTTCAAGTGTGTTTTAATCTTGCAAGTTTGAGTTGTTTCAACAAGATTGTTTATTCCTGCAAGGCGATTTATTTCCTTTACACAAGTGTCTTTCATTTCTAAGTACAAGTTTTCAAGTATTCTTAGCAAGCAATTTTGACTTAGGATTGATTCATTAGTTATATTTCCTTGAATCTAAATGAATCATTATTCACCTTGCAAGGATCTATAACTATGTCTACATCCCTGCGAGAATAGTATAGTTGATGACTAGAATCCATTGTGGGACCCTTTGAACTAAAACCTCCATTTGAGAAAGGCACAGATCTAGTTTATATGGCAACAATTGTCTAAAAGAGAAGGGATGCTCTGATTCTTAGATTAGATGTCGATGCTTACATGAAGAAGCCTTCTATTGCAATAGATATTTTCTTTGATTCCCAAAGTGCTTTTTCTTTTTGAATGAATAATAGAGGAGTCTTGTGATTATGTGTGATTTATTCTCTGTTTTGATTTACTTTGCAATCAATTCATAGCTAGAACCATTTACATTTCATGTAAGTGGTTTTGACGATTGGTATAGGAATATTGGTTCTCTAGTACAGGAATATCTGCATTGGTACAGGAATTGATACCCTGGTACAGGAACATTGCACGTTGGTACAAGAACCCATAATCCTAGTATTAAGTAAGGTTACTCATTCCAGGAAGTGAATATACTTTTGGTATTGGAACTTCATTTTAGTACAAGAATATTGTTCCAGTGCAAGAACACCGTTGCGGTGCAGGAGTGCTGTTGCGGTGTAGGAGCACTGTTGCGGTGCAGGAACGTAGATTCAATTTAGGAAGGAAAATTTGTAATAGAGACAAATGTACCTAAAATTTTTATTATTTTTTTGTCTCATAACTGCACTAATACTTAGTCTCAGATGTTTTCTTTCCTTTCTTTCATTGACTAGGATTGTTTATGCTGATTTGAATTCCCTTCATTAAGATTTTGTAAGTATTTCCTTTTGAATGATTTCAACACAAGAACTCTTGTGGTGTTATTTTCTTTTCATTCCTTTGAATCTGCAAATGTAGTTAGGAGAGATAGAAGTGGATTTGGAAAAATTTCATACCATTCGTCTTAGCATTCCATGTGCTATGCCTCTAAGCTTATGTAGGTCTAGGTTTACAATTAAGTATTGAAGGAGTTTGTTGAATTAAAACTCTGGCACCCAATGGAAACCCTGCCCTATTTACATATGTGATGCCTTGGAGATTCACTAATTAGTCCTCTTGTACCATAAAACAAGATATGTTGTGCCTCTAAGGTATCGAAGAACATGTTTTACTGCTTTCCAATGAAGATTGATAGGCTCCACCATAAACTAACTAAGATAATTAACTGCAAAATAAATATTGTGTTCACTAAGTATGTCAAGGACCCCAGCAACTATTTGTAGATAGTGTCATCTACTACCTGTCCTGTAGAAGAATCCTCTTTCCTCTAGTTAGTAGCTAGAGGAGTCTCAATGGGCTTGTAATCCTGCATATTGAATCTCTAAAGGATTTTAAAGGTGTACTTCCCTGACCAACAAATATATCTCCATCTCCCGGCCAAATCTCAAAAGAAAGGAAGTAGTGCATCAAACCCATATCCTTCATCTCTAACTCCATTGTAATGTCCTCCTTAAAAGGATAGATGAGCCTATCATATCCTTTCAGTATCAAGTTATCTACATACATGAATAAGATGAGAAGACTTCCATCTACCAAAATGTAGTAGAGATTGGCATCTGCTTCACTCTTAGTGAAGCTGAATCCACTGAGATAGGACTATATGTATGTACTAGGCATGAGGTGCCTTCTTGAGACATAGAGAGATCTCCTGAGTCTACATACATGTGTATCCTTGTCAAATATCTCAAATCCCTCAACTAATCCATTGAAGAAGACAATCTTAATATCCGTTTTGTGGATCTTCCACCCAAATTGTGTTGCAAATGCTAGTATGGTCCTGATAGTAGAATATCTTGCCATAGGCTAAAATGTATCATTATAATCAACTCCCTCTACTTGTGAGAAACATTTTGGCACAAATATGGCCTTATACTTCTGAACACTACCATTAGTTGCATGTTTCACCTTATACACTCCCTAGAGCTAATAACAAATTTTCCCTCAACTCTAGGCATAACCTCCCAAGAATCGTTCTTCATGATGGAGTGATACTCCACCATGGTTTCTACCCACACTTGCTGGGAAATTGCCTCATCAAATGAAGAAGGATCATAATCAATTGTTTTTACATGAGCGCCATATATACGATACATCTGTTTAGTGATCTCCTCTATCTGTGTAAGGAGCTAGGAGCTTAACCATGCTCCTTGTAAAAGTGTTGGTGAATAGCTCATGTAATAAAAGTAAAAAAGGGAAAAACAAGACCATAGTTAAGGGACACTTATTCCAAGATGAATGTTGGGCAAGGATATTCTAGTGGGCATCATTGGATGTGTGTTTTGGCTAAGGAAAATTGGCAAAGGCTAAGGTAAAGGCATTAAAAGGAAAAAGGGAATTTTGGCACATTATTTATGAAAATAAAGGAAATTAGGAGAAAAGTAATGTGTAAGGTCACAGATTGTATGTGAGGAAGAATTGAAGGAAAATAATTGAAAATGAAGAAATTAGAGGCCTCATGCATAAAAAGGCTTCTGACGATCAATTCATGGCTTTTGTCCAATTCAAGTTTCAAGCTCTCTGATTATTCTCTCTCTCTCACACTCTCTTGGTTACTTAGAGTTTTCTTGGAGCACTCTAACTTTGGAGCAAGGGAGGAAAAGTGAGAAAAGGGAAAGGAAGGAAAGCAACGATCAAGGAAAGGAAAGCAGGATGAAAAAGCTTCAGCAGAAATACTTGCAGGTAACATTTTCATGTGTGATTTCCTACCTAGTTTGGACATGCATGGATTTGCATGTTCGTGTATGGTTCTCTGTTGTTGGTGGCATGGTTTTTCTAGGTTATGATAGTGACCTTCAACCTAGCCTTGCCTTTTTCTAGAAGCCATAGTATGTTGGGATGTTTATTTTGGTTTTTCAGCTTTGGTTTGATGGATGGATTTCAGAATCCAAGGCGGAGGTGGTCTCAAGCTCCATTACCAAAGTCCTAGGAATCCGTTAACTGGTATTAGTGGGACACTTGGTAAAGTCTGAGGGAGATGTCTTAGTTTAGGGCATAGCGATCCAGGTTTGGAATGCGGTAAAGCATGAGAGACAAGGAGAGAAAACATTCCTCAAGGATAGTGATGTATTCCAAATGGCATTCCAAGTTCTGATTGGTTCTGATCGGAGCACCAATTTTCGTGTCATCCTGGTTTTATGAGGGTGGAGATGCTTTAACCTCTGGATTCCCTTGGTTGTTCTATGAGATCCCACATTCATGCTTAGAATATGACATAGGGGCGACTGGCTAAAAGAGAGATTTGGTTCAGCCATGTCTATGGTTGGGTGGTACGTGGAAGTCTTGAACCTGGTTGTATTTTCATATGAATAACGAAAGCTAAGCTATATTACTTTTGAAATGATTTATATGTGGATTTAATGGTTGTCTTATTTACATGGTTTTATGTTGGTTATAAGCATGGTTAAATGACTAGTTCATGTCATGGTTATTTCATGTATTGTCTTGTAATAGTTAAATGGATGCATGCAAGACCTAATTGATGATATAGTAGTTTGATGGCGAGGGAGGTGAACCTTATGGTTATGTTTCATAAGTTGTTTCAATCATTTATGCTCTGTCTTATATCCTAGAACTGTAGGTTGCATTGATGCAATGTTTTCAAAATGTCAATCCCTATTGGGGATGCTCAAGTCCAGTCCCAAGGTTGATTTTAATTGATAAGAATTGTCATCATGCCCTTAATGAATTATGAAGGTTGTAGCAAGTTATGGGCAGAGGTCATGATTCTGGACTAGAGAAGTGGATTAAATCCTAGGATTTCTAGTACAAAACTGACCATTTTGGTCCAAAATCACTGGCAGGCAGGCCTCTGAGAGTGACTTTAGGTTGTTGGCCACTCGCTTTCCCATATAATGATAGTGAATATGGCCTAAGAGATCTAAAACAATAGTGGGACCTAGGGACAGGCTGTCTGACTGGATGAATTATCTCTTAAGGGTTTTGTTGATGATGTTGGATGGATTTATGTGATGTTCCATCAATTCCACGTCCTTAAGGTCACATAGGAGGTCAAATATGATCATATTTTTCTCTCTTCTCATGTTTACCCTAGTTTTCATGGTTACTTTGGGTAGACCTGGGAGGGGGTGTTACATATTGGTATCAGAGCATGATTCATGCCTCAGACTAGATGGGTGGTGTGTGTTGGTCATGCATGCATGTTAGTTGCATGCGTGTCTCTTACACTTGTGTTCCATGTGCTTGTTGCATTGCATCATGTTTATCATCGTTGTAGTAAGGTTATCATGACGATCTCAATGTGATTTTATGGAATGTGATGTCAGAAGTATATGACTAGTTAATTGATTATGTGCAACTTATACGCAACTTGATTACAACCTTGTATGTTGGGCTGCACTCTTGATTCTTTTATTACATGTATCAGTCTTGTACATTGGTTACAAAAATTGATTTATTATGCTTGACTACAAGAGCTTATGCATATTTGTAGTTGATTAGGCATTTCTTATGCATGTTCATAGTTGCATGTAGCAATGTGTTCGATGGAATAATAGTTTTTGTCATGGATAAGGTCATAACATGCATCGCTGATATGGCCTAGTATTGATGACTCGACCCTAACTAGAATGATGTTTATGTGTTAATGCATTTAATCGATAAATGTCTATATGATATTATGATTATTTTATATATGTATCATGCTGATTTGATGATAATGTAGTTGATGATGTTGTGGACAAGTTATCCTCCTTGAATTATGCTAAGGTACATTGGTTTATTGTAATGGGTTTAGCTGACATAGTATGCCTTGCAGGAAAGAGATCAAATGGATAGCAAGGTGGTAGACTACATAGAATCTCCCTATGCATCAGATGAACAATGTGGTGTGGGGCAGTCTTATTATTTGGAATACACATTGAGAAGATTGCGGGAATAAATAAGGAGTTGCAAAGTTGACAATGATAAAATCATGTAGGCACAAGAGAAAAAAGCAAATGTGAACGCAATACTACTTCAGATTTTGTCAGCACTGTAGCGATAGGGGCCACTTAATATTAGCCATGGGAAAGAGGAAAAAAACTAATGGGGCATATGGTAGTAAGTCTTCTAGTAGACACAAGTCTTATGGTGGGTGCAAATCAGATAGATCTGACATGATCAGAGATGGTAGGTTGTTGGACACTCCAAATAGGAGAGGTACTGGACACATGTATAATTCTAGTTCTAATTCTCCTAGACATCATGATCGTCAAAATGATGATCCTTATTGAAGGAGTGATAGGGGATACTTTCTGGATGAGTTCAAGAAAGCGAATTCACCTACCTTTGATGGAGAGATGAAGAAATCACAGGATGTAGAGGCATGGTTTCTTGGTAGGAGGAAATTCTTTAGATTGCATGACTATTCAGAAAACATGAAAGTAAGGATATCCCTTTTCAATCTCAAAGGTAAAGTAGATATTTGGTGGGAAGATGTGAAGAATGTTAAAGGTATTGATGGAGATGCTTTGAATTGGCATGCATTTTAAAGGATCTTCAATAAGAAGTACTTGTCGGAGAGGTACTATGATGACAGAGCTAACGAATTTTATGAGTTTCAAATGGGCTCTATTACGGATGATGAGTCTAGAATATTTTTGGAGATATTGAGATATGTCCCTTAACTCAAGGAGGAGAAGGCGAAGGTTCAGAGATTCATCAGTGGACTACCAATAAGATATAGATACTAGATTGAGTTTGATGAGCCTAGATCGTTGGAGGAGGCCATCCAAAAGATGAATCATTTTTATGACCAGTCAAAGTGCAAAGTTGAGCTGAAGCGTGACTTGAAAGGAAATGAAAAAGCCAAAGGAAAATGGCCACCAAAGTGAGGAAGATCTCAAGATGCAGGTGAGAAAGAAGATGCAGTTCCTTACAAGACATTGAATACAATTGAGAAAGGACATGGAAAGTGGTGGTAAGGAACCATTGCAGTGTTCGATATGTGGTATGGATCATCGTAAGAAGGATTTTCCATAGTATCAAATTGGTGGTAGACCTGAGATCTTTAGTTCTTAGGAGGTGCACACACTTGGTGATGTTGGTCATAAAATTCATCATACCTATGTAATTATGGACAACAAGTAGGAGGACCATCAAGCATCAATAATTAAGATGAACAGTAAGCTTTGTGATCAAGTTGTTTCTATTTTGATTGATCCTAGATGTAATTGTAGTTATATTAATCCTGACTTGGTTGACAAGTGTGGTTTGAGAAAATAAATGCATGTAGAATCTTGTTTGGTACAGTTGGCTATAGGTACAAAGAAGAGAGTTCACCATTAGGTAAGAGCTTGTGCATTTGAGTTAATTGGTATGCCTAGAATAACACACTTGAATGTGTTTCCATTGTGATCATACAATATGCTTTTGGGTATGGATTGGCTATACCTTCACACAACCAAAGTGGATTTCTTTGACAAGGACATTGAGTGTGTGGATGATAGTGGGGAAAAGAAGACTTTGCAAGGGAAAGAAAAAATGTACATCAATGAGCATGGTTACTGCTATGTAAGCTATGCATAGTTGCAAAAAAGGTTGTGTGATGTTTGTAGTGCACATTTGTAGTCACAAGGTGAAGGAGGTTGAGGATGGTGTGTTGAGCAGGTACCCAATTTTGCAACAGTTTCCTGAGGACATTATAGCGTTGCCACCTCAAAGGGAGGTATACTTTTCTATTGAGTTAGTGACAGGGCAGCTCTAGCATCAAAAGCACCTTACAATATGAGCACACCTGAGTTGGTAGAGTGGAAGTTTCAGCTAAAGGATATGTTGGAAAAAGGATACATCAGACCTAGTGTATCGCCTTGGAGTGCACTAGTGTTGTTCGTAAAGGAGAAAGATGGTACTCTTAGATTGTGCATTGATTACAGGTAGCTGAAAAGAGTAACGATTAAGAACATATACCCTTTGCTAACGATTGATCATTTTTTTGATGAGATAAAGGGAGCAACAACGTTATCTAAGATCAACCTAAGATCAGGATACTATTAGGTACGCATCAAGGAAGAGGATATGCTTAGGACTACATTCAGGACCAGGTATGGGAATTATGATATTGTTCTTGTTCCATTTAGTTTGACTAATTATCCAGCTACATTTATGTGTTTGTTGAACAGTGTGTTGCATCCTTATGATGGGGACTTCACTAGGGGATCAATATCATAGAACATGGGTTCATATTAGGGGATATAGATTGAGGAAAAATTGGCTTAATATATTAGGGGATATATAGGGCGTAAAGGGTTTTTATATTGGCGGGTATAAAAAAAGGAGCTCAAAGCTAACGAAAAAATATGAAGGGGTATCAAAAATGTTATTAAAAAAATGATACCTTCAATATCTAGTGAAAGTAGGATATTTTTAAATTGTGGAGTGTATTGGGTTCATATTGGTAGGGGGTTAAATAATATGATTTTTAGGGGTATTTCCAATATGTAGTCAAATTAGGGGTATTGTTTAGTATGCCATGAATGCAGGTGATATGCCAAGGGTTCATTGAGTGAAGACCCCATGGTCCTTATTTGGACAAGTTTGTTATTGTATTCATTGATGACATACTTGTATACTCTAAAAATGAGGAAGAGCATGTCGAACATTTAGCAACAATGTTGAGGTTTCTAGGAAAGCAGCAATATTATGCTAAGCTTAGCAATTGAAACTTCTTTTAGACTAAGGTACATTTCTTGGGACATGTTGTCTCCAAGGAAGGCATTGTAGTAGATACAAAAAAGATAAGGACCATCATGAAGTCGGAAGCTCCTAAGAATATAGATGATGTGGGATCATTTATGGGATTGATAGGCTATTAAAGGAGGTTCATCAAGAACTTCTCACATATTGCGTAACCTATCACATCATTGCAAAGGAAAGGTAAGAAGTTTGAATGGACAGAGGAATGTGAGGATAGTTTTGAGCAGCTTACGCAGTTGTTGACACATGCATTAGTGCTAAATATTGAAAATATGGACAAGGAGTTTATAGTGGGTACAGACACTTGCAAGAGAGTACTTGGAGGATTTCTCATGCAAGAAGGACAAGTAGTGTGTTATGAGTCACGAAAACTCAATGAGCATGACAAAAACTACCCAATGCATGATCTTGAGCTAGCATCGATTACGCATGCATTGAAGATGTGGAGGCACTATCTTCTTGGTAGTTGGTTTACATTGATGAGCTATTATAGTGGGTTGAGATATTTTATTGATCAGCCAAATCTAAATGCCAAGAAAGCTAGCTGGTTGGCTACTCTTAGTGAGTTTGAGCTCGATATCATATATATCAAAGGGAAGGAGAACCTGATTATAGATGCTCTTAGCAGGAAGGTACATGTAAATCATATAGAAGATATGAGCTCGTATAGGAATAGTTACATGATAGGATCTTGCAGGCAAGGCAACGAGATGACAAATACATAGAGATCATGCATAGGTTACAATAGAGTATAGGTACAGGTGATCAGGATGCATATTATCATCTCACGACAACTGGTTTGGTGAGGTTCAGGGATAGGATCTATGTGTTGAATTGCAGTAGCTCAAGAAGCTTATCTTGAGGGATTTTCACGTCAAGCCATACTCAAGACATCCGTGATAATAAAAGACACTGATGATGGTGAATAAGTTTTACTATTGGCCAAATATAAAGAAGGAAGTGGCAGAGTTCATGGCTAGATGTTTAGATTTTCAGCAAGTCAAGGTGAAATGTAAGCATCCATGTGGTTTACTATAGCCTATAGTGATTCCAAAATAGAAATGGGAGGTCATTTCCATGAAATTTATTATAGGTTTTCTGAGGACAGTGAAGCAGCATGATTCTATTATGGTCATGGTTGAAAGGTTGAGCAAGGTAGCTCACTTCATTACAGTAAAGACTACATATCCAGCTACTAAGGTAGCACATATGTTCATCAGAGAGATAATGAGATTGTATGTTGTTCCAAAGAAGATTGTGTTGGACATGGATGTGAAGTTCACATCCAAGTTTTGGAAGGATATATTTACAGGCTTGGGTACAAAGTTGGCCTTCAGTACAACTTATCATCTGTAGATAGATGGACAGACAGAGAGGGTCAATACCATTTTGGAGGATATGGTAAGGATGTATGTGATGCACCAACAGAGGAAATGGGAGGAGTATATTCCTTTTGTTGAGTTCACATATGATAATGGTTATCATTAGTCATTGATGATGCGTCATTTCATTGCATTGTATGGCGGAGTTCTAATACTCCCTTAAGTTGGAGTGACCAGTGAACAGGGTACTTATTGGACCAGATATGCTAGCAGAGATGGAGCAAGAAATGTAGGTTATAAAGAGGAATCTAATGGTAGTGCAAGATGGGCAGAAGAGTTATGTAAATAGGAACAGGTTGTTAAAGGATTTCCAAGTTGGGGGGCATGTGTATTTGTGCATCAAGCCCAAGAAAATCTCTTTGAAGATTGGTTCATGTCCCAAGCTTCCACCACGATATTGTGGGTCTTTTGAGATCCTTGAGAGGATTGGACTAGTGGAATATCGACTTGCACTTCCTCCGAAGGTTAAAGTCCATGATGTTTTCCATATTTCATTGCTTAAAAAGTATCTAAATGATGTTGGTCATGTTATTGATTGGTCTGTATTACATGTGGAGCAAGAAGGAGAGTTCTAGTTGGAGCCTTAGTTCATATTGTATCCAAAACATGTCATGCTAAGGAATAAAGCCATAGAGCTAGTTAAAGTGCAGTGGAAGGACTTTGGGCCTGAAGAAGCTACATGGGAGATGGCGAATTAGATGTGGGCCCTGTATCCTTCATTGTTTACCAGTTGAGGCAAAGTAGTTCTGGTTTTATGTTCGTATATATTTAGAATATGTCTTGCTGATGTTTTGGTATATGTATGTATATTTATATGGATGTAAATATCACCACGAGATATGTTATGACACTCCAATAAGTGGTATGGGTGTCATATTATTATGGTTTTTATATTGTCATGTTGTCATGATGCTTTGCTTTGAGCAGGTCTTTCATTGTAAATACTACAACGAGCTAAGTATAAAGCTCCATAGGCAATATGTTTTCTTTTCAATGCTTTTCCTAAGGTCATGATGTGGTTTAACACTGAGGCTGGTGTTCCCCAATGGGGAGGGCTCTATAACAGCCTTGGTGAAAAGTTCATGTAGTAAAAGTAAATAAATGCAAAAATAAGACCACGGGTAAGGGACACTTATTCCAAGCTGAAT
The DNA here is from genome assembly GCA_000404065.3 of Pinus taeda. NCBI lineage: Eukaryota > Viridiplantae > Streptophyta > Pinopsida > Pinales > Pinaceae > Pinus > Pinus taeda. The sequence goes on from APFE031426879.1 coordinate 237,041, forward strand.
GTTGGGAAAATATATCCTAGTGGGCATCACGGAATGTGTATTTTGGCTAAAGAAAATTGGAAAAGGCTAAGCGAAAGGCATTAAAAGGAAAAAAGGCATTTTAGTGCATTTATTTATGAAAAGAAAGGAAATTAGGAGAATAGTAAGTTGAAAGGTCACATGTTACACGTGAGAAGGAATTGAAAGAAAATAATGGAAAACGAAGAAATTAGACGCCTCATGCATAAAGAGGATTTTGAGGATCAATTCATGGTTGTTGTCAAGTTAAAGTTTGGAGCTCCCGCATTATTCTTTCTCTCTCTCACTCTCTTGGTGACTTAGAGGTTTCTTAGAACACTCTAACTTTGGAGCAAGAAAGGAAAATAAAGTAAAGGGAAAGGAAGGAAAGCAAGGATCAAGGAAGGGAAAGCAGGATCAAGCAGCTCGAGTAGGAGTACTTGCAGGTAACCTTTTGCATGTATGATTCCCTAGCTGGTTTGGACATGCATGGATTTGCATGTTGGTTTATGGTTCTGTTGATGGTGGTGGCATGGTTTTGTGGTTTATGATAGTGGTTTTCAACCCTACCTTACCTTTTTCTTGATGCCATGGTATGTTGGGATGTTTATTCTAGTTTTTGAGCTTTGTTTTTCCAGATGGATTTTGGAATCTAAGGCAGAGGCGGTCTCAAGTCCCATCCTGAAAGGCCTAGGAAACCCTTGATGGGTTTTGGCGAGACACATGGTAAATTGTGATGGAGATGTCTCAGTTTAAGGCATAGAGATATGGGATTCGATTGCGGTAAAGTGTGAGAGATAATGATACAATGAAGGATAATGATGGATTCTCGATGGCATTCCAAGTTCTATTTGATTGTGATCGGGGCACCAGTGTTGGCGTGTTCACGTTTGATAAGGGTGGAGGTGGTTTAATGTCTGGGTTCCCTTGGTTGTTCTTTGAGATCACACATTCATGCTTGGAATATGGCATAGGGGTGAGTGACTGAAAGAGAGATTTGGTTCAGCCATGTCTATGGTCGGGTGGTACACGGAAGTCTCAAGCCTAGTTGGATTTTGCTATGATTAATAAAATCTAAGATCTCTTACTTGTGCATTGATTTATATGTGGATTTAATTAATGTCTTCTCTATGATATTTATATGGTTTTATGATGATTATAAGCATGGTTAAATGACTGGTTCATTTCATGGTTATTTCATGTATTTACTTGTAACTGTTAAACAAATGGATGCAAGACCTAATTGATGATGTATTAGTCTAATGGAGAAGGAGATGAAACTTTTGGTTATGTTTCATAAGTTGCTTCAATCATTTATTCTCTATCTTGCATCCTAGACTTGTAGGTTGCATTGATGCCATGTGTTTAACAAAATGTCAGTTCTAGTTGGGGATGCTTAGGTCTAGTCCTAACATCGATTTTGATTGATCAACATTTTCATCATGCCTTTAATGAATTCTGAAGGTTGTAGCAAGTGTTGCATAGAGGCTTGGATTCTTGGATAGAAAAGTGGCTTAAAACCCGTGGTCTTTGGCATAGAACTGGAAATTTGTTTCCATAGTCTCTGGCAAGCAAGCCTATGAGAGCAACTTTACGTTGTTGGTCACTCTCTTTCCCATAGCATGAGAGCAATGATGTCCTAAGAGACCTAGAACTACAAAGGAACCCAGGGACATGCTGTCTAAGGGCTAACTTGTCTCCTTAGGGTTATGTTGATGAATTTGGATGATTGTGCATGATGTTCTTTCGATTCCACTTCCTTAAGGTCACATAGGAGGTCAAATTTGAACATATTATCCTCTCGTATCATGTTTACCTCGATCGTCATGGTTAATTTAGGTAGACTTGGGAGGGGGTGTTACACTCCTCAACATCCTTCACCAATCTGTCTGCCTCCCTGGTTCTTTTCCTCCCTTCTCTAGAAGGCTCTGTGTCTGGTTTCCTAAACTCAATCTGCTCTCCGCTCCTCCACATATGGTTGCTACAGAACATCTTGTGGATATGACTAGGGCTCCTCCTTTGGAGCTAGAAGCTCCTCCTTTGGTGGAATGCTCATCCCTCACTCTAGAAAGCTTCTCCTGGCCTTTTACTCATCAAATTTGAAGTATATCATCATCACAGTCATCATGAGTGAAGGAATATACATCGGGTAAATATGAGGTGTCTTTGTGTATCATGCAAAGACTCCTTTCTCTACAGTAGGCTCCAAATGTTTTTTGTTATCCTTGGAGAAATGAAAATAGACCATGGAACCAAAAATGCAAAGGTAGGGTACATCTGACTTCCTCCTAGAGAATATGCCTCTTCAGGTGTGATCATTCCAAGTACTTTGTGAGGGCTCCCATTGCATAAATAAAAAATTGTATTACATGATTCTACCCATAGGTATAGTGGTAGTTGTTGATAATGTAACATTTGAAAACATTATAATGCTTCCATTTTTCCTCTCTACCACGCCATTTTACTGCGGGTTGTGAGTTGCAATCAACTTGCTTTTGATAATCTCCTTGCAAAATAAATCTTTGAAGGAATTACACATATACTATCCTCTATTATCACTTCTCAGGGATTTAATTTTCTATCCAGTCTCATTTTCAACTACCACTTTGAATTAAAAAAAAATTGTCTTCCTTCTTCATAAAATAGATCCAACATTTGCGAGAAAAATAATATACAAAGATCACATAATACTTGTACTTTACAATTAAGACTGTAAAAATCGTCCACACACATCTAAGTGAACTCTCTCCAAGATGATTCCATCTCTACTATATCAACCATGGAAGGAGAATTTACCATATTTTCCACGAGTTCATCCCTTTCAAACATCATGTTGATCAAGGGTGCATTTTGGAAGTCTAGTCATGAGATGCTTCTTTATTTTCAAAACTCCATGTTATAGGTGTCTCTTTGGGCATATGCTAGAGCTATCCAACATCAAAGACCCTAAACATGTTTTGCCTTGCTGCTTAATGCAACACATGCATGCAAGGAAAAATTTAAGGATGAAAATTTGCCTTAAAGTTTAAAAACCTTGGCAAATCTTACTAGTCCCAAAATTGAAAATTATAAAATGGTTGTTGATATGTTTGTTTGTAAAAACATACAAATATATAATAGTCTTATATGCAGTCCTTATAAAATTTTGCCAATTTTTAAGGTAAAATAATTTTATACTATAAAATTTGGGCAAATCATTTTTAGAAAAAAATGGAAATTGGCGAATCCTCTTTTCTGGAAAAACCATGGAAAATTAGCCCACTTGCGAATATTAGTCCCTAAAATTTTCCATGCATGCATCCAACTCTAGCTTGTAGATATTTTTACCTGAATGCCAATTTATTTTACTCATCTAGTAGGAACATGCTTTATATAAGATTTCCCATTACTCACCACCACAACATATCCACGGTCTTCAAGTACAACTACACAAACTAAATTTTTCTTTAGACCAAGCACATACATTCCATTCTTTATGTGAAATGGGAGGTTGAATCCGTATTAAAGGTGAAAGTGCCAATCCCAATGGTATTATACCTCTTATCATCTCCAAGTTCTATGTGTAGTTGTAGTCCCTTCTCCTCCAAGCTGCTAAAGAACTCTGTGTTAACTACCATATGAATTGAAGCACTAGAATATAAGTACCATACATTGCCTCATAGAGTACTTTCAATGCATGCAATGAGGGTGCAATCCAAATCCAATTGTGATATGACAACATTAAATTCTACTGCTCCTGCAAACTTCTTACTCGATTTATTATGTGAACACTTGATTGTATAATGTCCATATTCATGATAGTGAAGAAATTTAATTTTACTAAGCTCTTTCTTCTTTCCAAGGTTCTAGTTGGATTTTACTTTACCTTGGGTCTTCTTACCTTTGCCTTCTTTCCTTCAGTTGCTAGAGAAAAAAAAAATTCCTCCTCAACTCTAGATGTGACACCATCTCTATTGTTTCTTCTAATCTCCTCCTTCACCAAATCAGATCAAAATCTCTCCCAATTTTGTATCTTTTCCCTTCCATTAACTAAATCCTGATAGTTGTGCCATGAATTTGGAAGGCCAAGTAGTGCTAAGCTCACAAGTTCAAATGATGAAACATTTTCTCCAACTCCTCCAAGTTCATCTAGAACATAAGTGAATCTAGATAGGTATTAAACAAAAACTTCAATTTTACCCATTCAAATGATATGGAGCTTGTCTCACAATGCCCATTTCCTAGCATCACTGCTGCTGTAGTATATATCTATGATATTTTTCAACATTGCAAAAATGGTCTCCTTACCATGCAAATTTGTAACAACATGGTCTCAGAAACCCTCCAGAATAGTCCTCCTAGATTTTTCAGTGTCTTTATTTTGCCGAGGAAGTGCTTGTGCATATGATGCTACTAGTTTTGGAATATTAATTTTTTTGTATTCCAATACTCCATTGTCATCCAAGAAAAATTCCATATTTTATTTCCAAACACAAAACTTTTAGTTTCCCTCCAATGCATACTCAAGCCTCAATCCATTGAAATACATAGTTCCTGAACTGAAGAAGATCTGCACCTAATAACTCTTAAAATCAATTTTATCCGAGAAAAGATATGGAACATGGTTTCTATGTAATCTTCAATAGCTATGATACCATGTATAGGTAGCTCAAAATTTGTAGTTTCAAATGAATTCAGACTGAAAATAATAGACAAAAATTTCATCTACTCAATTTTCTAAAAGGAAAACATACAATAGAAACACATTCAATAACGTTCAAGCATTCAATCACAATGAACAAAGTATCTTTACTAGGGAACCCAACTGGGGAACACCTCTCCTCTATTTTGCACTAGATTAGATGATAATATGGATATATTACAATGACAACTTTAGGCCTTGAAACAACACTTGCAATGGAATAATGATCTCGTACACTCTGATTTTCTCTGACCAAATGAGGTCGATGGTTACAAAAATTGATGTGGTAGTCTAAACTTAGACTAATGGTTCACTAAAAAAAACAAATCAGTTGTGCGTTAACCTGGTTATATGCGTGTACTTTCTTTCCGAGGGTCCCGCTTGTCTGACCAATCACCATCAGTATTACTTTGACTTCTTATTCCCCGAGTGCTTCAATCTTCACCGTCAATATGGCTTCTTTAGATCCAATGAATATCATGCCATATCACATCCCAACTAACCTGGACGATCTCCACCATCAATCTATCCTGTTTGATCCAACAGTTACTACACAATCTCACATGAATTCTTGCACGAGCGATATCTGGTTGAGAGTGTGCGAGAAAAGTTCTTTTCCCATGCTACATGTCACTAGCTTAGGTTAATCACGCAAATTAGAGAAATACAATTTCCCACTTATCTTCCATGTGATATGGCACTTACTTCTTTTTAATCTCCCTCACGTGCTCAATGCGTAACTTTAAGAACCATGGTTTAATAAAAGGTTTAGCTTAATATCAAAATTGAGCCTTAATTCTAATTACAATGATTAACGATAAAGCACATAAATGGAAATAATACCCGATTAGGGTACATAACACTAATACATAGATTCGAGAAAATTTCACACCAGAAATAATACACAATGCCACACTTAATCAATTTATTCAATAAAATAGAAATTACAGAGTCTTGGCCCTCTCGGCTCAATTAAAAGAATTTGTCTAACCTTTGTTTCACTCACAAACCCTATCTCTCTCTCAGCCTCTCACTTACTCACTCTTCTATTCCATTTGATCTCCCTCATTACCTTATTTTTTCTTTCTTTTATGGATCAAATCCTATCCTAACAACTTATCTCCTATTCTAAAAATAATACAATGGTTTAATTATTACAATAATTGAAATAAGGATCAATTTAAGAGATCCAACCCTCTCTACTAGAACTGATTTTGACCACTCACGTCAATGAAATTCATCTCATGTTAGCCACAACATGTGAACATACAATCACATTGCGGGCTAAGTCTGGATGCTCATCCATCAGACTCTTGGGGAAGAAAAGGACCATTCATCAAACTGTGAGGATTGACTATGTACTATTGTAATTCTGGTATTTTTAACCAACTGGCATCCTCCGTTGGTTGTCCCTTTCATTTTACTAAATACCGAAGATAAACCTGTCCTCTAGTTCTTTTAGTTATTCTTTTCTCCAGAATAGTTTCTATCTCTTTCTTTATTTCTTTGGAATTTGTTCTTCCCAGTGTACAATCTGTTCTTCATCTTCTATGGGTTCCTTCTGTAACTATGCCCCTATCTCCTTGTATGGATATAAATCAGCAACATTGAAGATAAGTGATATTCCAATCCCTTATGGCAACTCAATTTAATAATTATTAGTTGAAAACTTCCTCACAATTCTGCATGGTCCTATCTTTTCCATCTTTAGTTTATTATAAGTTCCAACAGGAAATCTTTGTTTCCTCAAGTGTACCATCACTAGCTTTCCCACTTGGAATTCTTTTTCTCTCCTCTTCATATCAACTCTCTATTTGTATTTTCCACTACTTTCCTTCAAGCTGTCTTTGACATATTATTGTAGTCTCTGCATCTGCTCTGCAAAATCTTTAGCCTTTGCACTTCTTGTCTCCTATTTGCCCAAATTTCTGAGCTCATATACATCTCTTGGATTCATTCCAAAAACAATCTAAAATGGACTCATCCCAGTACTTCAGTTTGGAGTGTCATTATAAGAAAACTCAACTTGAGCAAAGTGCTAAATCCCACTGCTTAGGATTTTGATACACTAAGCTTCTCAATATTTTTCCAAAGCTTCTGTTTACCACTTCGGCATGTCCATCTGTTGAGGGTGATATTCTAAAGTAAAACTAAGGTTGGCTCCTAGATTCTTCCAAAGAGTTATCCGAGATATGCCCAACAAACTTTGTATCCCTATCAGACACAATACTTATAGGAAATCCATGAAACTTTACAACTTCTGAAAAAAATAGATTAGCAATATGTGTTGCATCACTAGTCTTTTTTCATGCAATGAAATGTGACATTTTAGAAAATCTATCTACCACAACATAAATGGAATCATTTCCTCTTTGACTTCTAGGTAACCCTAAAACAAAATCCATACTAACTGCATCCCATGGTCGATCTGGTATTGGTAATAGATGGTACAATCTTGTATTTTGGCTTCTCCCCTTAGCATGCTAGCATCTCCTACACTTCTCAACAAATTTCTTAACATCAGTTTGCATCTTTGGCTAGTAGTAAAAAGCATTTACCTAAGCAAACGCTTTTTCTTGTCCAAAGTGCCCAAATAACCCTCCACTGTCTTTCTCCTTAATTATGTTTTCCCTCATAGAACATTTGGGAATGCACAGATTGTTACCTTTAAACAATAAACCTCCTTGGATAAGATAATCTAACCGTTGGATTCTATTATGAACTGTTAGATTTTGTACAACTTCATAAATATCCTTAAATTCCACATCATCTTTATACATATCAACCATTTATTTAAATCCTACAACACAAACTTTTAATTCTTGCACAATGAAATTTACCCTACTTAAAGCATCAACAACTTTGTTCAACTTACCACTAGTATGTTTTATCACAAAAGTTAAACTCTGTAAAAATTCTACCCATTTGACATGCTTCTGGTTCAATTTTCGCTGGTTGTTTATAAATTGCAATGCATGATTGTCAGAGTATAATACAAACTCTTTTGGTAGTAAATAATGTCTCCATTATTTTAAAGCTTGCACAATAGCATAAATTTCTTTGTCATAAGAGGAATGTTTCGTCTTAGCTTCATTTAGTTTCTCACTAAAGTATGCTATTGGTCTCTGTTCCTAACTTAAAACTGCTCCAATTGCAACTCCACTAGCATCAGTTTTAACTTGGAAAACTTTTTTAAAATCAGGCAAAGCTAAAACTAGTTTTTCAGTAATTTTCTTCTTCAACAATTTAAAATTTTTGTCTTCAACTTCTTTCCACTTGAATGGTTGATTAGTCTATTTTATTGTTTCAATAATTGGTGCACAAATATAACTAAATATTTTAATATATTTTCTATAAAAACTTGCAAGACCATGAAAGCTTCTTACCTCAAATATGTTTCTTGGAATAGGCCAGTTCCAAATTGCTTGGAATTTTTTTGGATCCATTTTCATACATTCTTTAGAAACTTCAAATCCCAAATATATTAACTCCTCTTTTATGAAACTACATTTCTTCATATTTATCAGCAGTTTCTCTGTCTGCAGAGTTCTTATAACCAACTTAAGATGATCTAGATGTTCTTATTTGCTTCTACTAAAAACTAGAATCTCATCAAGATAAACAATGACAAACTTGCCTGCATATTCCATCAAGACTTCATTCATCAATCTCATGAATGTGTTGGGTGCATTAGTAAGTCCAAAAGGCATCACTAACCACTCATACAACCCACTATTTGTTTTAAATGCAATTTTCCATTCACTTTCTTCTCTAATCCTTATTTCATGGTATCCACCCTTCAAGTATATTTTCGTAAAATACTTTGACCCACTTAAACAATCCATTAAAACATCCATGCATGGTAAAGGAAAACAATACCTAATTATGATTTTGTTTATGGCTCTGGAATCATTACACATATGCCATTCACCTCCTTTCTTTGGACTGAGTACTACTGGTACAACACATGGACTAAGGCTCTCTTTGATCCATCCCTTATCCGTCAATTCTTGCACTTGCCTCTCAACTTCTGCATTTTCCTAAGGAGTCAATCTGTATGTGGCTTTATTTGGAAAACTTTCTCCAGGTATTAGATGAATGTGATGACTAATACTCCTGATTGGTGGTAATGCATTTGGTAGCTCATCCACAATAATATTAGCAAAATCATTCAACAGAGTTTTGATTTCTTCAAGTAGATCATCTAAGTTTTTGGAAGTCAAAATTACCTTAGGCCTCCTGATGATAGAGAAATTCATTTCTTCACCTTTTCCAACTTGCAACAACTTCTTTCCACTCATCAGCAGAACACTATTTCTAGTTGTTCCTTTGTCAGCTTCATCCTTTAATGGCAATGATGTATGCTTCACTCCATTCTTCTCCAAGGTATAGGTGTTTCTTCTACCATCATAAATGGCTTTTCTATCAAACTAGCAAGGTCTTCCCAGCAATACATGGCATACATCCATTGGCATTACATCACATAATACTACATCCTTATAAGTACCAATATTTCTCCACCTTGCATTGTTCTATCACAATATGTTGATGTCCTTTTTGCAACCATTATACTTTGTAAGGAGTAGGGTGTACTATTTTTACTAATCCTAACTTGTCCACCATTTCTATAGAAACCTGGTTATCACTGCTTCCACTATCAATTATCACTTTACAACATTTTCCTTTGGACTTGCATGTAGTCCTAAATAAACTCTTTCTCTAAGTTGGTTCTCCTGTCTCTTTATCTGATTTAAGCAATACCCTTTTCAATAACAAAGATTCTCCTACTTCAAGTGATTCTTCCTTATTTTCAATTTGAGGTTTCTCTTCCTTTGCCTTAGCCACATTCACATTCCACGGATTTGTTGTTTTATTATGAGGACAATCCCATGACCCATGTCCCCATTCTTGACATGTGTAACGCCAAATTTCTCTTCCTCGGCGTCTTCCTCAGGGTGAAAATCTCCCTCTAGTATTGTCTCCTTTTTGTGGTGGTCTAGTACTTCAACCTCCTAATTCACCCTGAGGGTGCTAAAATATTGATCTGGTAGTTCCTCTACCTCTTGCTAAACTTTTCCCTATCTTCCTCTAATTTTGTTTCCTCAGCATCTTCTCGTCTGCTTTCAAAGTTGTTTGATAGGAATATTCAATTTTCTTCAGACTTAGCAAGCTTATTTCATCCTGTATGTCATATCTCAAGTCATTGATGTATCTGGCTACCTTTCTACATCATCCTCTACATGTCTTGCTCTAATGCTCAGCTTATAAAATTCTTTTGTATATTCTTTGATAGTCAATCATTTTTGTCTCAAATTTTCCATAACTGATAATCTTTTGGCATAAATTTAGCATTCAATCTACTCACTATTTTATCCCATTTTTTGATCTTGGACTTCCCTTTTCTTGCTCTGAACGTTTCTAGTTCAACCCACCAGATAGCTACATGACCCTTCAATCTAGTAACTGCAAATTTCACCCTTTTTTTTGTCATCAACCTCCTCATAGTCGAAGTAATTGTCTAATGAACTGATCTAGTCCATCAATTCTTCTACATTGAGATTCCCGTGATACAAAGGTATTTCCACCTTTAGTCTTCCACTAACTTTGGTCAACATTTTGAGAACTTTGGTAGCTTCACTTTCATTCTCTTCTTCTTCCTCAGAAGATTCCTCTGCAGCACTAGCATCTCCTTCACCAAGTGCTCTCCTTTGCGCCATTTCCATTGTCTCCATTCTTGTATGCAGATTTCGAATCTCTTCCAGTAGAACTGAATTAGGTATAGGTCTCCCCTGACCTATGCCATATCCACTCCTAGGTGGCATGCTTACTATAACAGACTTAATCCTTGGGCTCTGATACCAAATGAAGTCGATGGTTACCAAAATTGATGTGCTATTGTAAACTTAGACTAATGGTTCACTATAAAAAACCAATCAACTACTCGTTAACCAGATTATATGCGTGTACCTTCTTCTCGAGGGTCCCGCTTGTCTAACCAATCACCATCGGTCTTATCTTGATTTCTTACTCCCTAAGCACTTCAATCTCCACCATCGATATGGCTTCTTCAGATCCAACGAATATCACATCATATCATGCACCAGCTAACGCAGACGATCCCCATCGTTGATCTATCCTGTCCAATCCAATGACTACTGCACAATCTCACGTGTATTTTTGTACGACCAATATTAGGTTGAGAGCGCGCAATAAAAGTGGTTTTCTCATGCTACATGTCACCAACTTAGGTTAATTGCGTAAATGAGAGAAATACCATTTCCCACATATCTTCCATGTGACATACCACTTAGTGCTTTTTAATCCCACTCATGTGCTCAATGCATAACTTTAAGAAGCATGATTTAATAAAATATTTAGCTTAATCTCAAAATTGAGCCTTAACGCTAATTATAGTGATTAACGATAAAACACATAAATTGAAATAATACCGATAGAATGCCGATACACAAATTCAAGCGAATTTCACACTAGAAATAATACACAACACCACACTTAATTAATTTATTCAATAAAATATAAATTATAGAGTCTTGGCCCTCTTGGCTCAATTACAAGAATTTGTTTAAGCTCTATTTCACTCACAACCCCTACCTCTCTGTCAACCTCTCACTTACTCACTCTTCTATTCCGTCAGATCTCCCTCATTACCTTCTTTTCTCTTTCTTTTTGGATCAAATCCTATCCTAACAACATTGACAACTTAATCTCTATTTTTGGTAGCTCAACTATTAAATCCCTATTCTCGAGCTCTGATATACACCTATCCTAACAACTTATCTCATATTCTAAAAATAATAAAATGGTTTAATTATTACAATAATTAAAATAAAGATCAATTCGAGAGATCCAACCCTCTCTACTAGAACTGATTTTCACCACTCATGTTAATGAAATTCAGCTCATGTTAGCCACAACATGTGAACATACAATCACATTGCTAGTTAAGTTCGGATGCTCCTGCATCACCAACAATTAGTTAAAATAGGCTTCAACCTTCCTCCTATTTCCTTGCGCAATCCTTTAGGGAACTAGCCCCTAAAAATAGGAGAGTTCCCTATTTCCTTGTGCAAATCACGAAAAAATTGATTGTAGGTTTTAACCCCGTACAGAAATTACCTGCATATGAATTCTAAATCAAAAAAAAATAAACAATACGAGAGCATAACACATAAAAACACATATGCACATAGATTTTCCCCTGGATCCCAAAACTGGGACTAACATCTTGATTTTTCATTATGTTCCTTTCAATGTTACAATACATATTTATACATGCCGAAGCATCCAATACTATGGACCAAAAACTATCGCGTCCAAAAAACATGTGCAAAAATCATGCACAAAACCATAGGTGGGTCCGCCCAACCTAACATAGGGTCCAAAACCAAAATTTTCCGGGGCGCTGCCCCGGATCCCATAAAGTGGGGTTACGGGTACCCCTCAAACCCCCTGTTAACTATGTGGAAAGAATATAACACAACCCAACAATCTCCCACTTGTTGTTTTCTTTCCACAGGGGGCCACAGTAGAGCTTAGTCATTTTTCCAGCCCTGAAATGCCCATTGTTTCTCTACACCAAGAGAACTTCTCAGAGCTCATACATATTTTGTCAATGCATCTGCAGTATTCTTCAAAGTGTCACCTTTACCAGCAACACCTTTTTGTCTTCTATCATATCCCTCACAAAGTGATACTGAACATCAATGTGCTTTGTCTTTGAATGATAAGCAGGGTTCTTTGCCAAGAAAATTGCACTTTGGCTGTCACAGTCTATCCTTATAGCTCCCTGTACTAACCCCATACTTGAACACAATCTCTGCAACCAAACTGCTTCTTGCTTGCATGAGTGGCTGCCATGTATTCTGCCTCTATAGTTGATAGTGCCACTACAGATTGTTTCTTACTCATCCAACTGAATCACCTCCAAATAGGTTAAATACATACCCACTTGTAGATCTTCTCTGATCCAGATCTCCAGCCCAGTCTGCATCAACAAAGCCACGGATATTCAACACTCTGTCCAATCCTGGTCTTCCTTGGTAGCACAAACCATAATCACTAGTGCCACGCAAATACCTGAAAACCCGCTTCACTGCTGTCCAGTGCTCCTTCCCTGGTTTTGACATAACCTGCTCAATACTCCCACTGCATGTGCAATGTCTGGTCTAGTCAGACCATTGCATACATTAGGCTACCCACTACACTTGCATATGGAACACGGGACATGTCCTCTTCCTCTTCTTGTGCGTTGGGATACTGTTTAGCAGATAACCTCACACATATAGGAATAGGAACCTTCACCGGTTTAGTATCCTGCATATTAAATCTCTGCAGTATTGTCTCGACATACTTCCTTTGGTTTAACTAGAGTTTCCTCTTTACCCGATCTCTTTTAATATCCATGTTGAAAATATAGTTTGCAGCACCAAGATCTTTCATGTCAAATTTAAAGGACAATTGGGTCTTCAAATCCTGGATAATTTCTTTGTCATTTCCAACCAGCAACATATCATCCACATATAAGA